>JAYJMH010055672.1:0-12915 GCA_036873815.1 Phacellophora camtschatica | reverse complement strand
CATCATAAGTTGCATCTCGTGGTTTAAACAAATTATCATAAACCTGATCTCTATGAATTTCAACATTATCCCCAAAAATTTCCACATCCCCTTTCATGAATTCTGTTTTATGATAATTTGATGAAGAATATAGCTTCATTTTTTTAATCAGTAGTGATCAAAAAACACGTCTGCCCTTTACGAGAGTTTAAGTCAAATGAGCCTTTTTTCTTTAATAAAGCAGCGAGCACGATTCGTTTCCAGGTTTTGTTTCTTGAAATGATAATTGAAATTAACGCAAATGTAAATGATAGATTTAGAAATTCGAATCCAACATTCTATTTTCGAACATAACATTCTATTTCGATTTACAATGACAAACATTCGAATGACAAACATTAGGTCATCTCATATAATATACTCTCGCCATAACACTAGATTATAAAAAGCATTCGCATTATAACACTAAATATTTCGAGACTTTTACTTCATACAAGAAGAAAAAAACCTAACATTATAACACTAGGTCATTAAAAGTACTCACGCTATAATGGTAGGTCCAGCTGAGCTGGGTCTGGCAGGCATATCAGGGGTGGACTAGTTGCTGGGTATCGTACCTACTCAAATATGACACATTGGTAGATTATAAGAACATCTTTGTTATAAACAGACTTTCTCCGGGGGGTATTGCAGTAACACTCTTGCAAAGCAGTTAGTTTTCGGTTTAATTTATAGTTTGATTTGTAGTTCGATTTATAAAACATCAAATATCAAATAACTGCATTGCAGAAATAACAAGTCTCACCAGGATAACCAGTAACCTGACAAATGTTAATTAAAACAGCAAAATTACATGGTTATGACGAATCGTACAAGGTATCACGAGGATAACAAGAAACGTGTCAAATGTTAAATAGAACTGATAACACTATATTGTTGTGACCAATCTTACAAGGTTTCACCAGGATAACCAGTAACCTGACAAATGTTAGTTAAAACCGGAAAAACTCCATGGTTGTGGTTGCTCAAATAAAAATTTATCATGATATTCAAAAATTTACGTGACATGATAGAGCATGAATGAGAGTCATTACTGCAACGTAATCTCGCCAGATCTATCGGATCTATGTTGAGAATCAGATATTTTTCAAAGGCAATTTATTGGGAAATAACAAAAACCAAATACAAAAAACTTTTATGTAGAAAACATAGACACTCTTGAAGCAACTTACTCTTACGCAAAGGTTGAATGATGTCTTGCTCCCAGACCTTACTTTACCTTCTTAAATGATGTAAATGTATTCACTATTCTTTTGTCAGCCCAGTTACATGTTAGTTTCATGATCCAAGCCCCCCTTAAGTGTCTAGGTTTTCTTCCTTTTAAATTTCGTAATCTGATTTCTCATTAAGTCCTTTATGACTTTCCATGTCCTGTTCCTGTTCTTTAGACAATTTGACAAGTTTCCTTCAATTCTCCGATCTTTATTATAGGTTTTTTTTAATATATAAAATTGCTACTACTGATGTTAACATACATTATTGATAAGAGTCTTTTTTTTAACTTTCTTTCATTAATAAGGGAAGTGGTTTTAGAATTTGCTATCTTGAAATCATTCTAATTGTTATATAATTGTTAAATTGTATGTATCTTGAATCGACCATTGAAAAAGAATATTTCATCGTTATGGCTCTTTACGTTAGATTGGAATCGTTAACCTGAGTTGGAGGGACCTCAGCTCTTGGTATCTAGTGTTGCTCCCATCTAGTGTGGCACACATTTCCAAGAACGTTTGCAAGGATGTACACCCCTCGACATTTCAAGATAGGATGGAGTCGTTGCCCTTAAACAAGACACCGACTGTTGCATTCTCCTCCTGGTTCATGGGGTTCTGCTCCTTGATACCAGATGGAATTAAATTGTATGTCAAGTGATAACACTTGTAGTGTAATCCCCCTGGCTCAAGGAAAGCGACTTCCTGGCACCAGGTTGGAATTTTATACGGCGTGGTCACTAGTTGTATGTTTCTCCTGACTTCACAAGGGTTTACCTCAGGAAGTCAGGTTGAAATTTGATGTTGACTACAACTTTGATGTTTCTACAACAATAGGGCGTAATCATCGATCTCCTCTCTGTTGTGTCGGGTAATCTCAAATGGGAGCGAGTGAGGCACCTGAACAGATACATGAATTTCAAATGAATATTTTTTGTTATCAATTGATATCAAGTTTGGGAGTGTCTTGGTGCCAGATGATTCGTTTAATCACTAAAGGTTTATTCATTGCACTCATTAGTTTCCAGTTAGGAAGGGCTGCCAGTAACAGTCTTTTCGTGAGCAGGTTAGGACAAGCTAAATATCTATGTTGCTAGAACAGGCCATTCTTTTTGGGACACATCATTTATCGGGTTTTTTGGATACTTCATTTATCATAAATAGTAAGAAACTTATACACAACACCCCAAACCTGAAAGCCTGCACCTTTACAGAAACCTGTGCCAAAAAGCAAGGTTTTTAATACACTACCAGGCACAACAAGATAAATAAGAGTAGCCTAAGAATGTTAAAATTACACAATCACAAATACTACAAAATAGTTCGAATACCAGCCAAATTTCAAAGAAAAGCCTGTTGTTTAGGTGCCATCAGAAGAGAAACAACGAAACTGACAGAGCAGAGATTATGGTTTTAGTAAAGTAAACCGACATAAAAAATGTGTTGCCTACAAAAATCATGTCAGCATAAATAACTGCAAACGAGCCAGCCAAGTCACCCAATCTATGACTGAGTTCTTCGTAGAAAAATAATGAAATAACATTTTCATCTTGACTCTTTGTTGTGTTTTTATTGTTCTTTTCTTTCGTTTGTCATCGGTTTGCCTGACGCTTGTTTTTCATTCGAGACTTTGCAATTGCTGTTGTTGTTGTTCGTTTACAACTTAACAGCTGGCCATGTTTATAATAATGAACAAAGAAGCGATTGTTTTTTGTTGGCCCAACTCAAAAATCATTTTTATTTTCGACCAATTTCCCTTAACTTTGAGAAAACAAACCAATGCAATACATCCAAATGTTCCTCAACTCTTCAAAACTATGATGCCAACACTTAATTCCATGCTATTTCAAAACATAACAGCAAACGCCTCGAAAATAATAATTGGTTATTAATTTCAACTTTTCCCTTGCTTGATCATATTACCGCGTTCAAAATAATGGGTTCTTCCGTTGGAATTACATTAGATTTTAATCGAAGATTCTCTACTGTGAGTAGAAAGAAAGTGAGTACCTTTAATCAGAGATGAGGCAACTAGACCATCTGATATAAAGGTACTCACTATTATAACGCTATAGCGCGAGTATAATTATAATAACTTATACTATAGTACGAGTATAATCATAATAACTTATACTATAGTAGGAATATAATGATAATAACTTCTACTATAGTCATATAGCCAGCAGCATGTAACAAAATTCCAAACTTTTTTATTGCCAAATCAATGCTGCCAGATCCAAATGTACGTGATATCCCACCATATGCCAATTCAATCTTGTTTTTGTTACAGAGCTGAAGGAGAAATAAATGGAAATGAATCTCTACGCATTTCTTTAGTAATAATAATAATAATAATATATAGAGTAAGCTACAGTAAAACTTCAAGAAAACTCACTTGAGAACTGTGCTTCAACTCAAGATCGTATCTCTCAACCAACAAATCAAAATGAATCTTTTCGAGGAGAAGTTTGCCTCTGATAACAACAGAATTTAGGCCATGTTATTTTCCTGATTCACCTCCTGTACAATGAGCAGACTTCCAGTGCTGTTCCATCCCAATTTCCGTATAAAACATTAGCTTGTCTTTACTTTTCCGACAATCAACATTTGGGCATGGCAATTTCTTGTTTTGAATTGAGTCAAGAACCAACTTTCAAATATTAACTTTTGACGGTGAATATATTCTCTTTTCAACACCGTGCGAGTTAGCCATTTTCATTCTACCATCATGGGCAGATTTCGGCAGCGTCTTTTTCTCTTCTTTTTTCTTCCCCTCTCTCCTTCGCAGTTTCCTTTTCTTTCACTCGCAGTTTCCTTACTAAAAACGCAGCTTCAAAACGCAGTTTCCAGTTTCAAGACGCTCGGAGGAGCGTGTGTTTCATGGAATATTTGAGCGCATTGCTCGCATCCTCGTCATCTGTTTTCTCCCTCACCTACAGGTTCTAAACAGATTATACAGTGATCATTCTATTCTATAGAAACCCTTCGAGTAGAAAAATATGAAATGAAAAAAACGATAAGTTATTATGCTAATTATGCGAATTATATGTTATTTGTAATGCTAACTACGGCAAACGTTTCATATTAAAATTATTTTTTGAAAATCAATTTATTTCGAGTTGGTGTGTGAGGCGATGGAGGCTCTACCAACGGCACATACCGCTCGAAATATTCCAAAGTCATCCGCGCAGGAGGACTTGCTCGAACGGGACTCTCCAGATCCCAACGATCTAATTCGACAAATGCGAAAGGACTCACACGAACAATAGGACTCAATTCAGCATAAATCGGTCTTATAGGCGAATAATATGGCGATTTCGACAATTGTGGTACAATTGATGCTCTTTCCTTCATATCCGGGCTGGTTGGTGGGCTTAATGGGCTTAGCGGTCTCATTTCTTCTCTTAGAAAAGGATTTCTCCTCCTCCTCCTCCCCCCCCCAGATTCGAAGCTATCTGCATTCCGTGCTTTCTCGTCTTGTTCTTCTAAGATGATATGGTATTTTCTAATAAAAAAACGAAAAATGAGGTTATATGAAGAACATTATGAGATTAGAAGAAAAAACAATCTCAATACGAAATACATGATTACATAATACATAAAGAAAAAAAAAGAAAAAAAAGAAAAAAAAAGAAATTTTTTTTTTTAAACTATGTGAAATCTAAACTCTCATTATATTTTGGCCATCATGAGGATCAGACGTGTTTTCAAGTGCTCTTAAGATAATCAACATGTACTTGCCAATAATTGCTTCTGCATAATCCAAATAACCTATGATAACAATAACAACGACTAATGACGGTATTACATATTTATACCCATTTATTCGTGATAATGTTCGAATATTCGTGATAATGTTCGAATTTCGAATAATATCGCATTACTACTAACTTTGGATTGGTAAGAGATATAAAGTTAAAACTTGGTACATGAGTCCATATGAGGACTATAATATCTGTACGTATATGCATTTATTAGGAAGTTTTTGTGGATCCATTATGAAAATATGAAAATGGTTTCCATATGAAAATGGCAGAATCGTGAAATTATTACGTTATCGAAGCGCTTAACAAGTCAGATGTTGAAGTTGAGATATATATGGAATTATTATGTTAAAAAACGTGTATTTTATTAATGGTTAATCTGTTGAGAAAAAACGAAAGAAGGGTGATGATGATGATGGTGGTGAATACCCCAAAAAATCGAAACTTGCGTGTTCCGTTTGTGGAAAGGGATTCCAAAGACGAATGAATCTTAACTATCACATGCCATCACATCATGAGATAGACCAGAAATCATTTGATGAGAAAGGTAAACAGAAAAAAAGAAGAACACGATTGGCCAGAAAGCCTATAGAGTGCATGTTTTTGACATAGCTGATGATATGCGAGAAGAACGATTGAAAGATAACGTTACTCGAGAAGTGGATGAAAAACTTCAAACTCATAAGCAAGGCATTAAATATTTTATCACTGTTGAAGCCATGTTTATGAAACCGATTGGAGGTGAAATAACTAACCCCCCCAATTGTCAACACGAGTGTTATTGCCCAATTCCGTTTGGGTGCTGATGAAGCCAAAGAGAAAGTAGTTGATATGATTAATGATCTTGATGAGAAGATTGAAGAGTTTAACCAAAACGGAAGCGGCTGGCGTTTTGAAAAGGCGTTAAACTATAAGATTCATTTTTTTTATTATGAAGCGTTAAAGGGTGGATCATACATCGCAACCCCCAAGAAATTAGCGAAAAAGAAGGCCGTCATTAATGTGCGAAATAATGATCAGAGATGTTTTATGTGGTCCGTTTTGTCTGCTTTGTATCCTGTGAATGAAGATTCACATAGAGTAACGAAATATGATCCAGAATTGTTAAACTTAGACGAGATATCATTTCCTATCAACCCCAAGGATGCGAAAACAATAAAAGAATTCGAAGCAAATAACAACGTATCAAAAAATAATTTTGCTTATCTCGAGGAAGATAATGAAATCGTCCCAGTACGTATTTCGGGAAAAGAGAAGAGGAGCAAGCACGTTAATTTGTTGATTCTAATGAATGATGATGATGCTCAACAACATTATGTTTGGATGAAAAACATGAGTAGATTATTATATGAACGAGCTGGACACAAACATAATGGTGAAAGATTTTATTGTCACTATTGCTTGCCAACGCGTTATTTGAAAGCTAATTTAGAAGAACATGAAAGAACATGCAAAACGTTCGGCTGTCAAGCAGTATTGTATCCAAGTAAGGAAAAGCAACATGCTGAAATTCAAGAATTTCAAGAACCAAACGATACTACCATTTGTAGGATATGCGGATTTTGAATGCATATTGAAGGAGACGGGAAACGAATCGAATTGCCAAGAACGTCTTCCTATTAGTTATTGTTATTACATAAAATCAATTGATGAAAAAGAAGATCCAATAATCTATACAGGAGCAGATTGTATGGAAAAATTTATGAATCAGATGGATCTCGTAAACACAAGTATTCGAGAGGTTTTCAAAAAAATTCTACCCATAAAGAAATTGACCGAAAAACAACAACGAACATATAATCGAGCACAAGAATGTTATTGTTGTGAAGAAAAGTTCAAGAGCAACTGAACTTTTGCTTCCAATATGGTTCGAGATCACTGTCATATTACTGAAAACGTTAGAGGAGCAGCATGTAGAGAATGCAATTTAAACCAATTGAATATAATTGCAAAAACACACGTTATTCCAGCAGTATTTCACGACTTGAAAGGTTATGATATGCATCATTTCATACGGAATTTGGAAGGACGAAACGTAAGAGTTATCGCAACATCATCCGAAAAGATAATGACTGCATCTATTAAGGAAACGGACGAGAGAGCTTGCAACAGTTTCGTATCTGGTGGGATAAAGTACATTGACTCATTAAGTTTTTTAAATCGAGAACTAGCTGATCTAGTGAACAATTTACCCGATGAGCAGTGTTACAAGATCAAAAGATACTTGAAGAAACCATTAGCACCCATGCAACGCGAAATTGGTGTTGGCGTTCCACGTGATGATTAAGATGAATTTACCGAGGAAGCTGCTTGCAAGGCGAAGGAGTTCTTGAACCCTTACGATTTGGATGACTATCGAAACTTTTATGATCAACCAAATCAACCATTAACTCCTGAGGAAGAACAATTTGTAGAAGAAGGATTCCAATTGTTAAAAAGAAAAGGCGTCTACCCATATGATTGGATGGATGATGCGGATAAGATGAATCAAGATTCATTACAACAACAATGAAACTCATCTCGAATCTATTCGATAAGAAAGAATATATCACTCACGAAAAGAATCTTCAAAAATAATTGGAACTTGGGTTGAAGTTGACGAAAGTACATACAATCGTAGAATTCAAACAGAGTAATTGGTTAAAGAAATACATCGATTACAACACAAGCAAGAGAACGCTAGCTGTGAATGATTTTGAGAAAGATTTCTTCAAACTAATGAATAATGCTGTGTTTGGGAAAACCATGGAAAACGTTAGAAATCATGGAAAATTTGAAGTCGTAAATAATGAGAAGAGATTGAAGAGTATCGTTCACAAACCATGGTTCTCTAATGCAGTAGAGATTAATGAAACTCTGTTAATTGTTGAGAGCAAGTTCAAAACAGTAAACTTTGTGAAGCCTATATACGTAGGGTTTACGATTTTGGAATATTTTAATATATAATTTTCACTACGGTTACATGAAGAGAGAATTCCATAACAATAAACATTGTTACATGGACAAGGATAGTTTCATTTATTCCATCCCCAAACCAATAGATAGCGTTTACGAGATCATGAATAGGAACGCCGAAGAGTTTCACTTTAGCAATTATCCGAAGGAACATCCGAATTACTCAATCATGCGCAAGAAGGAGATTGGGAAAATTAAAGACGAGTGCGGAGGACAGGCTATGACGGAATTCATTGGTTTGTGCGCGAAAATGTATTCTTATACGGTTAATGATGGAAGCAACGTTAAAAAAGCAAAAGGAATCAAGAGAGGTGCTGTAAAAAGAACACTACGCACGAGAATTATCAAGAGTGCTTGAGAAATCAAGCCTGTTTTGCGCATGAACAAAATAACATCATATCCAAACAACAATCTCACAAAAAAGATGTCAATAACACCATTTGATGATAAGAGATATATTGAAGAAGATAGAATTGTGACATTACCATATGGACACTATAGTTTGAACTCGTATTAATGTTATTTTATGATTGTAAACAGAATTTCTTTTTCAATTTATCATGTTGTAACGCTCGAAATTGCTTATTTTTCGTGTTTTTCTCTAACATACTTAATTTCTCGTTTTCTTGGAAATCGAAATGGAATGCTGGATTTGAATGACGTAATGGCTGATGATACGTAATGGCTGATGATACAATTCGAAGAGGAATGTATGTGGAAGTACCTAAAGAACTAGCAGCGAAGAAAGCTATTATCAACGTGCGAAATAATGATCAGGGATGTTTCGTGTGGTCCGTCCTGTCTGCTTTGTATCCTGCGAATAAAGATTCACATAGTGTGTCGATAAACATTTTTATCTTTCTTGAGGAAGTATTACCCATTCGAATTACCGAGAGGAGAAATGCTAGCAAGCATGCGAATTTATTGTTATTGACGAATGATGAAGGAGCCATGCACTACGTTTGGATAAAAACATGAGCAGGTTATTAAAAGGAAGAGCAGAGCACAAACATAATGGTGAAAGATTTTATTGTCACTATTGCTTGTCAATGTGTTATTTGAAGGCTAATTTGAAAGAACACATGATACGATGCAAGAATTTTAAATGAACGTTTCATGTAATATCTTATCAATTATTGCGTTTTTAAATTGCAAACGAAATTTTCTTTCCAATTCATTATGTTATAGTTCTCGAAATTGTTTGTTTTTCATGTTTTTTTCTCAAATTCGCGCGCGCAAAGAAATGAGCAAAGAAACGAGAAATTTTTTAACGTAAACCATATCTTTCTAGAACAAATCTGTAAACATACATATCATTTGCTAACTTATTATTAACATTAAAATATTTATCATTTATTGCTTCAATTGTAATGTTCTTCGTTTTCTGAATGAGAAAAAATATACAATGTTGTCCACATGTTGGGCTTTCATCTGCTTAAACTTGAATTTTAATATAGTTCATTTTAAACGGTTGAACGAAATCCACCAACTCTTTTATTTTTGGTCTTTCATCAAATGAATCATAAAAGTCTAATTCATTTCGCTCGTCAACATAAATTGCTACCCAATGTATACCACCACGACCACCAAATAAATCTTCATTAACAATTAGCGAGTAAGTAAAGAATCAATCTTTATATTCTTGACCTCTTCTTTGCCAAAAACGCCATGGAAATTCGCTAGATTTTTCACGTTTCTTAAGCAGTTTAACTATTGTTATATCATCCATCACCAGTCTCTCTTTATGTTTTGTGTGAATCAAGTCCGATAACTCTATGGAATTCGCCATGAATAACGTTGTTTTTAACTACAGATAGGGCGGTACCAAATTTAACAGCTATTCTAAGATTTCCCTCTCTTTTCAACAAATATTGATCAGTTGCGCAATTTCCTTTTGGCGTTAAGTCAAATCCATAAATCGTATCGAAATTTATTAAGGAAGGTTCATTATTCAGTGTTGAAGTGAATCGATTATATGCAGGTGCATAGTCATTATCATTATAGTCTAATTCTAGAGAAGGACTAACCTCTTGATTATTAACTGTAATAGTTACATTCTTTACATTCAATGTTTCGATATCGAACGGATTCTTAGTGGGGTCTCCAATATAAGCGGAATTGCTAACGAATCCGAAAAACAGGCGATTTGGAATCTTTCCATTGAAAATACTATCTTCTCCCCAGCTCCTATTTCCAAGACATATAATGTATGTTACCATGTGTGGTTGAATGATCGGATAGACAGCATCAGTTTTTAAGCGCGTTCTATCAATTGCTCCTCTCACCTCCCTCACAACATGTACATGTCTTGGAACCAATTTTATTTTCTTGATGTATAACGCTGCATATCCTGCAGTCTTCAACATCAGACAAAAATCATTACTATGAGTTAATTCCCATTCAGATCGAACACCATTCATCAAATATATATTTTGATTGCAAATGTTAATGTGAGGTCTTGTAACAACCTTGACATCTTCACTATCATCGAAGAGAGCTGATCTAACATTGAGTCCCGCATTTTTCAACGATGCTGTGCTAGGATATCCAACTGCCTGTTTTCCCAACGTATCACTTTCCCAATTCTGCAATTTCAAATAGTTCTTAACGTGTATCTCATCAAAAGATAAAATATATTCAAAATATGATTGATATGCATACATTCCATTCGATTCTGTTACAGGTATGTCATGCAGTATCAATTCCATCTGTTTCCATACTGTTTGGCCAAGATCATTAACAATTCCAACATTCTCAGTTATAGTCTTGCCAATGTTCGTTCCATCAGCTTTCTTAATAGCTAGAGTCGTTACGAAATAATTACTAGCTAAATCAATATAATGCTCAGCTTGTGCTGGAATAGAAAATGATACTGTTCCCTTGCTAACGTTCAATACTGCAGTTTGTGGATTGTATTCGACATCTTTGAAATATTCCACATCATTTCGAACTATTGGCGCACAAAATAGATTGAGATTTTCAATAGGACACACGGTAAATGTCGTTCTCACACTCATGATGTTAGTTTCTTTTTAAGCAAGTTCTTTAGAAGCGTCTTCTGTAAACTCGTTCGTTTGCGTCGTTTGGTAACACCCTTTTATAGATCTTTTTGGCTTGTTTCCTGCTTTCTTGACTTTCTTGGATTTTTTAGATCTTTTCCAAGGTAATATATTATTCAGCAAATCTTTCGATTTCTTCTTTGCAATGTTGCAAATCTCTGCCAATGCCTTTCTTTTAAGTGTTTTTCCTGCTGATTTCAAAGTTTCCTTTGCTACCTGCTTAATATTTTCTCCTGCAATTACCCGATTTGCAGTTTTTACGCCTTCTTCTTTCAATATTGGAAGTGCAACATTTCTAAGTACTCTCATTCCTTCTTTTTTAAGCGTTGGTAATATAATGCTTGTTGCGGTTCTAGCACCTTGGCTAATCGTATTCCCAACTCCTCTTCCTCGCTGTCCATATACTACGTATGATTTGCCTCTCCCCATATATGGAGGCGATTTGTATATTGGATAATCAATCATGTCGTTCTTTTCCGAGAAGCCGATTTTAGTCTATTACCAAAATATGATGCTAAATATATAACCAAATTATTCCTTTTTATAATGCAACTTTTCTTCGAAAATGTAGCCAAAAGGTTGGTCTGACTCCGAAAAATTTCACTTCATTTCCAAGCTCATCATATACCGTAATATGAAATTCATTTATATCGTTGTATAGCATTGGATAATATTGCAATTGTTCAAATTCTTCGAAATGTATGCTATGTTCTTTCATTTTCATTGGTATGATTCGAAGTAATGGAGTGCTAATCTTTCCGACTGTTCTGTATTCCAACAAATTCGAATATATGAACATGCTTTTTCCTTCCGAACTTGTTTGAAAATCTTCGTCACCTGTTACGAACGTTGAAGGTCAAAGAACTTTATAGACATATGCTTGTAGTGGACATAGAATGCTTCGCAAAT
This sequence comes from Phacellophora camtschatica, assembly GCA_036873815.1. Taxonomy (NCBI): domain Eukaryota; kingdom Metazoa; phylum Cnidaria; class Scyphozoa; order Semaeostomeae; family Ulmaridae; genus Phacellophora; species Phacellophora camtschatica. The sequence continues at coordinate 978 of JAYJMH010055672.1, read as the reverse complement.
CTTGATAGTATATCGTTTTCAAGTCAGCCTTATAATTTTTAACGTCTTTAAAAAATCCTAATAATGAACATATGTGATTACCTAGAAAAACGGGTTGCACGTATAAAGGATACGTTATTCTTACCTTTTTTCCCACCAAAGATAATTCTGGCATTCCCTCATATGGTAAACCTAATTGTTTGAGATACTTTTTAACACTAGAAGTCTCTCTCTTTATGTTTTTATTAATAATAGCAACTAATTCTGATACTGTGAATTTCAAAAATGGTTTTCAATAAAGCATGTTGGCTACATCCACAAGTCATACTGTGTGACTCTTCTTTGTTGCTGCCCTATTCCATGTTCTAACGCATTCAGACTTTTTGAAACGTTCACCTATCTCTGGGGCATAAAACCCAAGTCTGTCAGCAGCAAGTGGAAATGATGCCACTAGTCTCCAATATTCGCTAGAAGCAGTTACTTTTTTCAATATGACCTTATTGCTTAATTCGTATATCATTTCAACCAAAGCTACCTCTCATTTTCCATGCAAATGCAACCTTTCTTCCAACGTAATCATCGAATTAAATGCGCCACCTCCTTTTCGATATGGTAGAGTTGCAGAAGATTAAAATCATCTCCAATCATTTTCGTGTGAATAATATGTCGATTCGACAATTTTTAACTATCGAATCGGTTATATCTATTTGAGTTTGCCAATCCAAGATTCTGAATTCCTACGTTTGAAGGTTAGGTCTCGAAATATCATATGATGTTGGGTTTATTAGGGAACGATGAAACGAGTTCGTGCTTCTGTTGTATTTTGCTAATGCCAACACAGGTAGAGATGTGTTATGAAATACATCACTAATGAAGTTACAACAAATAGCAATAACACCTGCTTTTATAGATTTTTCTTTCTCATTAAACATACAACCAATTAAACTACATTTCAAATTTAAATTATCTATTGGTAACGGTTGATCTAATACAACAAAT
>JAYJMH010055661.1:0-12915 GCA_036873815.1 Phacellophora camtschatica | reverse complement strand
ATGTGACCACACCTCGTGATTCCTTTTGCCTTTGCCTGGAATTACAGAGAGTTAGCAGCTCTCCTCGCACTTTCGCAACAAGTGTGACCTTAGTGGGATTCGAACCCACGGCCTAGCGATCGTGAGTCAGGCGCCTTAACCACTAGACCATGCTTGTAATGTTTTTAGCATGGCTCCAATGAAAAACAGTGTAAACTGAATGAACTACCGTGGATAAATATAAAATGAAATGAAATGAAACGACTCTAAAGGCCTAACAATTCTTACTCAGCTATGCGTTGGATTCAGCATGCTGAACCTTCATAAATTTAAACACAACGTCAGCAACACTGTGAATATCCCGTGTACGATAGACGATGGTATCGAGGATACGGAGCTCTTCTTCCTGCTTTGCCATGGTCATCAAGTACAGAGACGTGATCTTCTCAACAATATCAATTCAATAATCTTTTAGTTCTCACACACAAATCCTTGAGGCAATATTAAAATATATTCAGGCTTCAGAGCGTTGCAAATAAACATCTGGAATAAATTTGTTTTTCCTCTCTCGCAAACTTATTTTCCTGTAAAAACTTTCATTTTTCTTTATTAACTAATATCTAAATCTGCATTGGATTTTATGCTGGATTTAGATAATATTTAGAAAATGCTTTTTTTCGTGTAATGGCCACAGGGTATTGACATGTTCCCTGTGGTATCGTTTAACCGTCTATTGTTTTGTAGTTTCGTAAACATTCTGAGGATAAAAAAAGAGAAGTCAAAATGAATTTTTTTAGTTTCTCGTACATAACACTTGACGTTTTTCCAGACCAAATATTTTCATACAAATAAATACATACAAATATACATACAAATGATGTGTTGCATCAATCCCCAGTAGACATTTCAAAATATTTGCTTTCAACTCACCATGCTGACTGAAAAAAGCCACGTGGCTGCAGCAGTGAACAGAACTGTCTGAGAGCAATTTGATAATTTAGATTTCATCCCCTTCGATTTCACGCATCTGCAACAAATATATAGCTATAGATATATATACATGTCAAACATTTTAATTTAAAATGTACTGAGTGTCCCTAAAAGATGGTGACACGTTTGACAAAGCTCGCTGAACAAGATGCTACCTTTGACAATTTACCTTTGACAAAGCTCGATGAACAAGATGCTACCTGTGGCACATTTGACAAAGCTGGATGAACAAGAGCATAGATAAGAAGTGTTTAGACCGCTGACCATGAGGTATTTTGCGATAGCGGGAAGCAAAAGCCTAGGGAGAGAGGTCAAATCTCGTCATTTCACATGCGATCGCCGCATGCCTAGTATTTTTTGCTTCGAGAACAATTTGCGCCGGTGCAACAAAGTTTGTAGGAAATATATCTGCTTCTTCACGGTTAAATTCAAATGGAAATCAGACATTTGCGTTAGGTGAGAGTTTCTGAATTTCAACTGTTTTCAAAAACTTTAATTGCTTCAAATTTAGGGCCTGCCGCAATAAGCCCTTTCCATAGCGATGAAGGTCATTATCCAACAAACATGTTGATATCAGTGGATAAAGTTGGGAGCGTTGCATAATGTTCTTAATTTTCTTCAAAAGACAAGGTACTTTTTTGGTTGGCAGAGGTGTGAATTTCCACCACTAAACAAGAAAGATGTAATAATAATTTGAAAAAGTACATGAGGCTGGATTTTTTGATTATGTTGTGTTCCCAAGACATATTTATTGTTTTTTTGCCTGAAATTTGCCAAATTCTGCTTGTCTCTTGTCTCGATTTTTTCTTTTTGTGCAAAAATTTATCTTTACCATTGTGTGAATTTTTAGAGCATTTTTGCGGAATAAATCACTCAAGATTTTTCAGAAATTCCAAGGTTTTTTCATTAACTTAATATAATTGCGTGAAGGCACATCCTTACCCTCAATCAGATGTTCGTTCAAAAATCTCAAACGAAAACAAACAGAAACAAAAAAGAGGAGGGGTAAGGAAAAGAAATAATTCCTTAATTCTTCTTTTCTTTTTTTCCGTCATTCTTGTTTTTATCTGTAATTTGTGAGTGAGCCTCTGATCCATAGTAACACATCCTAAACTAGAAAATACGATCCAAAAGTGTTGAGGCAACTCAACCAGCATTTTAGAGTGTTAGGGATGCGTTTAATCTGAAAAGGGTAATTACATGCAATTCAACGAGAAAATAGTTGACAAAAACGCAATTAAATGTAACTCAACAAAATTAAATAAGGAAAAAATCTGTCCCTGCAACAAATATCCAATATTTCTATTTATGAAAGTCTATCATGTTTCACCAACAAGTAGAATCACTTACTTATAAAATGACAAAATGATTTCAGCAACGAATGAAACAACTGCGATACCAATAGAAAATGGGACTGCAACTGACAAAAATTCATTGAATGCTGATTTTGTGAATGCTAAAAAAAAAGAAAAAAACTTGGAAAGTTTTTCAGTGTAATTCGAACAACAAGAGAATGTTGAAATTCGATAAAATATTTGAGCAACGAAAGGCAAACAATGAAATCTAAAAAAGCTACGAATAATTAGACCCCGTGAAGCCGTTTTCAATTTGCTATGTTTTTAGTGTTGAAGACGAAACCAATTTCAGACCATGTTCAAGGTAATTCGTCTTCATATAAAAACTATAAAGATAGTTGAACCCACCGCAGTAATTCGAATTCAGTTAAGAATGAAAGATATCAAATAATAACATTCCGTAGGGATAAGACTGTTTTCATTTTCACGGAGGGTAAACCCCTGCAGATCAAATGTTGTGCTACGCCCAAAATGCATCATGGTTCGGGAAAAACGAGGTTAATAAACTACAGAAAATATTTCACATTAGTCATGCGAAAACGATGCTAAAATACCATTTTGAAATAAAATTTAATTCCATTAAAAATTGCTGGCGAATCCAAAAGCCCTCGCTTTGGCGTTCACACTGCGCCAACGAACTAAGCTCACAAAAAAGTCACGCTGCGATAAAACAAAAAAAGCGTTTCTAAGAACATCCATTTTCATGTTGATGAGATGCTGTTTATCTGCTCTGGTTGGTGAGTGAGTGATTGTATTCAATGTCTCCTAGCCTGCAGAAGTATTGAGATGACCTGCTTCCAGCAGGGGACACGGTTTATACATAACGATCCACAAACTCCAGCAAGCTGGTACTCATTTTACTAACCACAGAAGGATGGAAAGCTTTGGAGTGAAATTTGGGAGACGCGAACTCAAAAGACTAATCAAAATCAGTGTTACAACTTTACAACATTATTAAAACCATACGTATCCGAATATGTATTTTCATAGTCTTTATAATCTTCAGAACTATTATTTTTTATATTATTCATAATTACTAACCATATTACATGTTCTTGCTGTTGCCTTTGTGTCCAAACTTTTTAAACAAATATGTATTGTAATTTATTGTATTTATATTTAATAGTATTATCATTTATGGCCCAAGCCAGATAAGCTCTGCTTCTCTTGGGTCGTGTAGAACGCAATTTTTATATCTAATTTTACTATATCCATTTATCTGTGAATTTTGTGCATTCTCGAACAAAAACGATGATGAAAATGATGATGATTCAAAGCCCGGTCGCTCAAATGAGAGACAGGCCTGCAAACCACTGCGCCACGCTCCCTTTGTCGATTTGTTAAGTAGAGAGTAGTCATAGCGGAAATGACACTGAGGTTGATATAACTCTAAATCTTCTTCTCTTTAAATATTGTTGCATCGTTTGTATGTGTCTTCTTACTGTAACAATACACACATGAAAAATCAAAACTCAAACTTTTCAACACAAAACACACTAACCGAATTTCGTTCCTGGTTCGGTAAATAGTAGAATAGCATCAAATAGTAATTCCAGAGATTTCATCACTTACCAACTTTGGACAAGAGCGTTTTTTCTCTGTCTAACTCCAACCCAAAATACTTTTTTATTACGTAAAACATACATATCGCCATGATTACATTTAAAACAAAAGACGATATCTTCCACAATGTGCTTTTCTCCGTCTTCTGGAAACTCGGATGGTTGCTCGGAAGTAATGCTGAAAAAAGACAAAACAATTCAAGTGTAACGGAAGTATTCTTTGTGGTCAAGGGCCAAGTACGAAACCTTCAGCTATAGAACGTCCATGCTGAGATTAGGCCTAAATTTAAGAACATAGCAAGAACATTCTTGAGGCTGAAAGACCCAAAATATTGTGTTATTTACAAAAAAATAAGTCTCTAGCTACATTCCATATTTTGATAACATAGGAACAGAATTAGGATTATCTTCCAGCTGAAATTATCGAGAACACTCAAGGCTTAACTCTAAAAATCTGAATTCCTGTAAAAAGAAAGAATTTAATATCATAGAAAAATATTTACATACATGGCTTTTTTTTCCAAAAAAAGTTCGAAGAAGATGAACAAAGACAAGCCTGGTCTGTCAGAACCTGCCAGATGTCCGTTGTTTTATTTTATTGCGTGAAGCTTACAAATAGCATGACGAAATACTACCAAACAGCCACATACTTTGAATACACCATTAGAAATTTCCTTTGTATTCGAGCCCTCAAAACTACCATGTTCCCCCTCCTGAGCGTATGAGGGGTTTTACTGATTTACCAAATAGCAAGGGCCATACAAACCAATGAACTATTAATAGTTAATGGGGTTGAGTCCGAGAGAGGGGGAAGAGAAAGAAGGCTAATATTGTTTTCCTTTCTAAAATCCCGAAAACAAAAGATCCATTTTCGTGCCATCCAAAGTATCCATAAACAACATAACATACCTTTGGTCATAAAACCAGGCAATAATCCGATAATGAATTGATCATCAATAAGCGAGAAACACAGAGCAATTGTTAAAAGATTGAAGAAGTTGTAGTTTCCAGTCAGCATAATTAGAAACATCAAAGAAACCTGGAGGACGAAAGAAAGTAATCTTTGATCAATAATTAGCTATAAATTTTCAATAAACAATGCAATAATTCAAAATATTAAGAATTCAAAGTTCACATTTGGTCTCATAAAAAAGGCAAGAGCTCCGCACAGAAAACTGCTCAAGATTTGCACAAAAAATTGCTCAAAATTGTAGTCATAAAATTAACATAAAAAGCAAATAGTTGAAGCAGCAGCAAAATGCATAGTAGTTTATGTGTATGAGAGCATCCCAACTTCTATCTTGTAAAGTTATTTCGTCAATTTTCATTTTTCCTCCTCGCTGGCTGGGTTTCTTATGAAATACTGCCCTTTAATTCGAACAATTCTCTATCTCGAACAAATTTCAATTTCCCGTGAGAGTTTGAGATAGCGGATGTCAACTGTATTTATAAATAACAGCATCAACGATAAGTCGTAGCGCTTTAAGTAATATTTTCGTTGCGAGAATCAATTAAATTCGTAGCTTTTTGGGACGCCCGGTAATCTTTAAACAAATTTAAGCAAGAAGACTGTGTTAATTGTATAGCATTTACAGTATACCCAGGAGCCTTTATTCAATGTTCATGTCTGGTGCTTACCTACCAATGCATGACTTTTCAAAAAAATAATTACAGTAAACCATGTGGCATTTCCAGGGATGGGGAAAAAACAGAGAAAAATGAAAACATGATATTAAAAATAAAAACAGTTTCATACCTGGGAATAAAACGATAAAATTTTCGCAGATTTCCATGGAACGAAGAAGAGAAACGGTATTGCAATTTCAATCACAAACCTAAAAAGAAGACAACATAAATAAGTAGCTGTTACGTATTGTCGCTCAAACAATTATTTAGAATGTCCATCAAATAATCAAATTTTTAGGATTTATCTTCTCTCTCTCCCTAGTTTACCTATATAGAGAGCTTCTCCTAAAAATCATTCTACTACTCACACAGAAATAATTTAGTTTTTTTTCAATTTCTTCCCCTTTATTTATTAATGAGGAATTTAATAGTGTTGTTTGTAATATTCATAGCAGTGTAATTTAGTTTTTGTTATATACAGTCATTGTATTATTTAGTTAAAAATTTCTGCAGCAGTGGAACGTAAAATTAATTAAACTGAACATCAAACAAACAAATTGCTTTAATAAGATGAAATGTTTATTCTCCAAAGTCCGGACTCAAACGAAATGGCCTGCCCCTCCTATTCAGGAAATTTTCCCAGTAACCTGTGACCTAAACCTAGACAATAACAATGCAGGAGTTTTACAGTTTTATTGTTTTTATACATTTTTGAATCGACATGAATCGCACTTAAAACCAAACCGTTATTTTGAACTGTTATTTCATACGTGCAAGTACCCTTCATTTAAGCATAGTCATAAGAAAACTATTTCTTATGACTATGATTCAAGAGCACCAAATACTAAATACGGGATTTAATACGTACGTCATAGCCACGCTGAATTTCTGAAACCATTCCGGAAGTTGATGGGCGTACCAAGCTAGCTGAGTTGGAATACACTGTAAAACAGAAGGCAAATTTTATGAAGCAAAAATTCGAGGTCTTAAACATAACAATGTGATTTAGTACAATAAGCAATAGATTTAACACCTATATGTGCAATCAATCAAATCAAAATAAACAGAAAAGGATAAAATTTGCAGTTTTGTTCATTGTGACATGCAGGCTTCGTTGACTTCCAGGTGTCCAAGGGAAACAACAAATTCACAAAGCTGCTATGGAGGAGCCTAGTTGTTGATATTTTATTTCTACTCTCGAGTGTTATAAAAGAGACCTACGCTAAATGTTTGATACATTGCTTAACAAAATTAACTCAACAATCGCCAAGTTACACCGCATGAAAGACACATTTTGTGTTTCCACAAAATCAAAAGGTTTGATAATGATCATGAACGTCGTTAATATTATATATATTTCATAATAATAAATTTGGAATCAGAGAACAAAAATAACGTTATGTGGAAAAATATCATTTGTGTGTCAATTCCTCTTTAAAATTCGATCTTCAATAATAAAAATAGACCTTAACCATTTCACCCCTAGAAGAGCCATATGGCCCATTGGTAAGCAACGTAAAAACAAATATTTTCAGGAGGCAAGTGCAGAATAAGCTTTCTAAAAATGTAAGATGTTTCAAAGTAAACTTATCTTTAGAAATGATTTGGTTTGAATGTTACCCCCTGTAAAATGAAACTTAGAAAGGATTTGTTATTTAAATGAAAATAAATCCGGGAGGGAAAGGGTTAAATTAAAAAAAAATGTTTTTACTTGTGATTCGTAATGATAATTGAGCGCAGTTAAACTCCACCACGTGGGACACTGGCTCGTCAGCTTGACAACGCCAGACTGGAACATTAATCGAAACAAGAGCCATTTTACCAAGAAGAAGCACACATCATCTCTAGGTCTGGAAATAAAAAACAATTTCCATTGTCATCACATGAACAGAAAAAAAACAAAATACAAGTTTTGTTAACTCTTACACCTTGTGTTAAGGCCTAATAACTAAATAGCTAAATTATTTATAAAATAAAAAATCAACTGTTGAAAATCTTGCAAAATGAAATGTAAATAAGGAACTATCGTAATTTCTCCAGTAAACGCACAGGCCGTTTATGAAATGATTAGATTTTAGAAGGGGCGTTGATCGGAGAAGGGGGTTTAATAGAGAGGGGCGTTTATTAACAAAATTAAATTAAAACAAAATAAATACATTTAAGCATATCGATCTCATCTGATCTTAACATTTATAAACATGTTCAAGCCTTTTTCTCAGGTTCATTGTTTTAGGAACTACATCTAGGATAATATTCCAATAAACTCCCCCTCAGAGGTTATTTTAGAGGGGGCGCTTATTGGAACAGGGGCGTTTAAAAGAGAAGGACGTTTATAACACTTTTAAAAATTTGCACGGGGCGTTTATTGGAGAGGGGCGTTTGAAAGATATGGGGCGTTAATTGGAGAAAATACGGTAAGGTGAATTATCATTCTTGACTAATCTTGTCTCATAGTGTCCTTGTTGGGACTACGTTGTCTCGTAATAATTGAGTTGAACACTTCAAAAGTGACCCATCGTATTACTGTTATGACTCTTGAGCCCGACCTTGAAACAGTGTAATGTCCCATTTTTACGCAGTTAGTCCTTCTAGAAAAAGTTTCAATTCAAACTCTACTTTGTAAACATCTTACGTCGTGTTATGACTGATTAAACAGACTTACTTCTCGTCGTATGTAGTTCTCCATGACCAAGGTGCTACTAAAATAGCAATAAACCCTGTTTCAAGAAGCAGTATATCCCTAATAAAAACCATTGAAGAATTTTAATTTCCAAAGGAATTTGACATGACATTTTAACTCGTTTAGGTATAATAAAACACGTGCATGTTAATAAAATTTAATTTTATTTAGAATAAAGCTTACATATTAAAGCAGAAACTCGCACATAAAAATTTTAATTTGTGGGCACCAACCTGGTAAAAGTTCTTAGTTTACACTCTAAATAAAGCCGGAGGATAACGGCAAGGTGAGTAAAAGAAAGGTGAGTAAAAGAAAGGTGAGTAAAAGAAAGGTGAGTAAAATAACTATAAAGATTAACGAATAGTCATTAAACATGGAGAGGGGAGGATGGAGGAAAAATTGGGAGCTATTGAAATTTTCTTACGCTGGTAAGGGGTGTCTGCAAAAATGTTTGCCGCCACCAATTAGGGGAATCCTTACGAAAAGATGACTCATAGACAAGGGGGTCTTCAACTTATTAGGGGCGGGGGTCTTTAAATAGCTTCTATTTAAATAAGATAATCAAGAAGATAAAACACCACATAGAAATTGTCTTATTTTGTTATATGTTACAAAGCAACATGCAGTAATCATTCTGAAAATCGAGGTGGGTAAAAGGGATATATTTATTCTCTGAGTTGCCCGGCCTTCAAATATTTTTACAAATCATTTTAAAAAATGGATAAAACTTCTCACCATTGAAACCATAAAAATGTCTGGCCAGCCTGGATGAAAAAACCAAAAATCAACTAATGAAGACTGCGTTTAGCATCAAAAATCGGATAATTTCAAATGTAATTAAACTTTTCTAAAACTTTTTTCCAAAGAGATCATGATCTTTCCTAAAAACGATTAAATTAAATGAATATTGAATGGGAAGATTAAATAAATATAAAACTTTGAATTTTGAAAACCTCAAACCAAATTCTATAAACCAAAAATGAAAAAAAACTATAAACTAACTTTACATTGCAAATCTTATCATCCATTAGACTTTACAAGTGTAGTTATGCAAGGCTATAATACCACTCTTAAAAACACAAGAAGATTTTCGGACTTGAAATTTGAACTTCAAACAATAACAAATTCGAACTTCGAAGAACTAGTAATTGAGTTAAAAGTCAATTATAATAGGTTTGAAAAAAGCTAAACTGTGACACGTGCTCAAAACATTTAGATCGGTTATAAACAGATAGAGAGTCACAAAACAAGCAATCTAGAAGTGTCTCATCACCCATAGCTTATGTATTCAACTGTAGTTTAGCATGTAATGTATCTGCGCTGCGTGATGCCCGGTAATATTTCTACACAAATACTTTAAAAAGCATTATAAATATAGTGATGAACACTTAAATACAAAATAGAAAAATTCAAAAAACAAAATACATAGTCCAGACCTCCAAACCTACCTGGTAAACGGAGAAGTATAAAAACCATAAAATGCCAAATGCTATAAAATTTCGCAGTTTCAAAAATATCAGCATAAGAAAAGAAATCGCTGTTCCGCAGAGGCAAATGAGATCCATAGCAGCGTCAACAGTAAGGTTTAGGCTTGAAGCAAACCAGAGAAGTGTTGGTTTTTTCCAAAAACTGTCGAAAGGTGATCTTTTTCCTGAAAAGACAGTGTCCGTAAAACTCGAAGTACGATGACAGTTGGACTAAAATTTACAGACTAAAATTCAGGCATAGTCCAAATACCCATACGGCAGTAATAATACCTAAAACCATACATCCGAACCGAAACTCGTACGGGACTGAATGATGTCTTGAAGCAAATATTAGCCTTTCAACAACCAATGTTTCAAGTAGAGTTTGAACTTTATTTGCAGCTCAATGTTGGCTGAAGCGCATGGCAAAACAAATTGAAAAATATTTTTTAATGGTGACACAATAGCAAAGTACAAGAAGCATAAAGATCTTTGGATCATATGGACTTTCCATAAATCTCTTTAAATAAATTTCATTTCGAAATCTAAAGAAACACACATATTTTAGTTATTTAGATGCATTGGAATCATCGCAGAAGGTTGAGCCATGTCTCTAAATCTAAGTTAATCTTTCGGGCAACTTTCATTCTTCCTGCGTTATTTTCATGGCCTAGTAACAAAGAAGAGATTTGTAAGGAGAGATTATGATCGACACTCTGGTATCTCTGATATGTAAAAAGAACTGAAATGGCAAACCCTTCAAGAAAGGCGTTATATTGCAAGGTCATGTCTCCTCCATAAGGCAGTAAATGATAATATTGCTGGTAGACATTCCATCATACATTATGACGCCAATGCAGCTTCAAGGAAGAAGTCAGAGGCAGGTTATCAATATTGGCGCTAATACCAACACATATTTGTATTCATTTTTCCCAAGAACTATCAGATGTTGGAACATATTACCAATTGAATACAGACAACTTAAAAGAATATAAATGTTGTTAATCCAAAGGCACACAACATTCATAGACAAGTAAAAGGATTGCCTTTAACTGTATTTTAGGTCCTTTCTTTTTACTAGTATTATCATTATTATTTGCACTGTGAGCATTATACCGATACTCGGTCCTGCTCAGTATCAATGTAGAAGTAGAAATACCACTGGTATATACCTTGATTTTCTGAGTGTTCTTTGATTCAAACAAATTTAATAAATTCTAGGCTCAATGTTCAACTGACTCCCAGGATAAAACGCCACAGTGAAATAGGGTGTAAAGGTTGATTGTCATATTTTGTTATGTCGCATAAAGCAACATTAGTAATCCTTCAAAAATCGATATTTCTCATCTAAGAATAATCCCAGGAAATGAGGTTGTCAGGACTAGATAAATCATAGTTGAGTTGAGATGATCACACAAACTATCTCATCTCTAGATATATGACAAGTATGATTTGTTCTCAAAATATACATTGCAAAATAACTATTTAAGAGCGAAATGTTCAACCTGTTACTTGTCATATATCTACAGATGATGGGTGTGATTATCTTGTTTATGATCTAACACCGAGCAAATGAAGTTTCTCACCTTGGCATTAGTAATATGTCTTGTAAGCTTTTCATGTATGTAAAGATTAATAAATAAAATTATATTTGAATAAATGAGTTGTGTGGATAACGAGGATTCTTTTGGCGGGTATGAAAAAGTTAAGGTTTATACGAGGTAAAATTTCCGCCTCGTAATTGCTGCAACAATGGATTTGTCAACCTTAAAACTGTAAGAATTTCTTCAAATTTTCCTCTATATTTTCATGCATGCCTAGCTACCGTAACTGACAAACTAAACTGAATGCAAAAACAATAAACATGTATTATTTTCTACATGTAAACTACACAATCATTAACTCTTTCTAACAAGCATCTGACTTCATTATAAATTTCTCATTTGAAAATGTAAAAGTACTAAATTCAACTACCTTGTTGGCAGACATTGCAGCTGATTTCACAATTCTTCTGCATCCAATGTGGATTATTTTCACATTCACCAACTGATGCCCAATTTGAACATTTCTCATGCTTGTCAACACAGTCTACCAAATTAAGACACAATTCAGATGTTCTATACGCATTGTAAAATAGAATGCAACTATATGCCAACTACAGACTTGCTTCCAAGAAAGTGTAACTTAATCAAAACAATGACCACATATCATTACACTTTCATGTTACAAAATTGTTGTCTTTCCTGTCTTATTATTTAAAAAATACAGTTGGACTATTCTATACTGGCTGGACCATGAAAGTGTAATGGACCAAACCAAGTTCTCTGAAAATCAGTCAAGTCAAAATTTTATTTTTCCAGCCTGTTAGCAAAGGCCTATAAACTTAGTTTAGTTTAGTCTAGTGTTTCTTTAGGTTTTATTTTATAAATAATGCCATTCAAAAATTTACTATAAAAAATTCTCTGCTTCTGAATTAAGTTAAAGCTTTAACCATCCAACCTGTTCTCTTTGCAATCAAAACAATCCCAATTCTATTCAAAAGCTATTGAAATCGCTTTATATACAAACAATGAAAAAAGTTTAAAACAATGTAATCATGATTGTTTTGATGGCAAAAGAATATTCAAGTCCATATTACATTTCCAATAAAGCAGTATTCAAAAATATCCCTTTTTGATAAACATATGAGATAAGTTTATGTAATTGTGTTTCCCTTGTCAATCAAAAATATATGGCTTTGTTCTAAAATGAAAATATGGACTGGAATCTGATTGTGAACACCTCATTTAATTCAGAAGCAGAGAAATCATTTATCAAATTTAGTTTTTGGCAAATTTTCGGAAGGCATTCCAGGCCTGTACATATGAATCTTAGTGGGCGTGCGGCAATTCGCACGTCTTGACGATTTTATAATAATAATAAAAGCACTTATATTGTGCCATATATCCACAAGGCTCATAGACGCATTTGGGTGTGTGATAACAATTTTAGGCCGAAATGAACGTTATTTCAGGCCTCGTACACACCACTCTGTTATCATCTTGAAGCGAATGAGCGAAGCTTGTTTATGTCCCCGTTCAGACTGATCCGTTCTCAAATGAAAATGATTACAAACGCTGTGAAATTAACATTTGCTTCATGAAAACAACGCTATCAGTCTTTTTTCGAAAAGGAGAACTTTTTCAAATGTCTCCATTTTTGGTGTTCACACTGGAACTGATCCGTTTTCAAAACAACCCGTTTTCATTTGGCTTCAT
>JAYJMH010055650.1:0-12918 GCA_036873815.1 Phacellophora camtschatica | reverse complement strand
CATCCTGGTGTAGGTTCCATCCAGTTGTTTCTCTTCTGCTTTCGTGAGTGACCAAGTGGTACTTCCATAGAGAAGTAGACTCTGTGGTAGCTCTAAATAGCTGTATCTTGAGCTTTCTGTCTAAATTGCTTTTCCAGATGTTTTTCATCTTATTCAACGATTGTCACGCTAGAGCCTTCCGTACATTAATATCATCATACTGTAATAAATCCATTTATATTGGGGGGGGGGGGTGGTTATTCGAGAGGGGGCTTATTTAAAAGTCAGCTTCCCTGAGCGTTTTATCTGAAAAAGATGAAGAGTATTATCTAAAAAGAAAAAAAACTGTCTTTTTTACAGAATCTAAAAATAAAGGAAGAGGGGGATTATTCGTGAGGGGGTTATTAAAAAAATCACCTTAAAAGGGGGGCTTACTCGAGAGGGGGGATCAATCAAAATATTACGATATATGAGAAACTAGAAACATATAACCACCTATCCTAGAATTTTAGGGGTCCCGGGATACACTACTGGAAATTTTTTTGCAACCGCGCCCTCCAGTCTGGCTTAAAATGACTCTAAATTCCCCGAAAACTTACATCAAGAGAGACATAAATCGGAATTTTTGTTCAAAGCAGCAACAGCAACTACTTGTGATGAGATGAATATGAAAGAAGAGAACGAAGAAGAAATTAAAGTGACTTCATGAAATTGCTAACCATTTTGTACCCACTAAAGGTAAAGAGCCAATCGGTGAATTCCAGTTTGGTGCGAAATCGTTTGTGTTTGTGCAAAATTCGTCCATGTGCTCTTAATTAAGAAACACCAAAAGTGAACAAACGCTCACAGTTTTTAAAGATGAAGAAAATGAAGAAAATGGTGGAAATGATCCAATAAGAGCGGAAAGAAATTATTAGAACTCAGTTTTTAGACGTTGGATTTTCATATGTGTAGGTTTGCAAACCTATTGCCAGAATTAGTTTGTAGTCATTATAAAAGCGAGGAATTGTTAGTTGTTTTTGGAATTTATTAATTTTTTTTTTTAATTTAAATATCAATTTTTTTAAATTTCTCCTTTTGTGTAAACGTGAAAGTTCAAATATCCGGACAAATTTTATCCGGCAATATGTAAACGAGGCCTGATTTTCATCACATCATAGTCAATTTGTTTTGACAATGAAAAATTGATAGAAAGGGTGAAAAAACAAATAAATAAATAAAATGCGAATATGCAGGAAGAATAAAATAAAAACGACAAAAATTTCAAAATTCAGTCTCCAAATATTTAAATTTACGACTTCATGATGTCACACAAAATCATTAATTCTCATGCAAATGCAATAATCAGGTCATAAAAACCTGAAAATCACTTGCTGGCAAGTGCACGCAGTCACAAACATAGATCCTCAGTGGAAATCTTTGGCAAACGCTGAGTCGTCAGTGAGATTGTGTGTTTATGAAATTAACGTATTAATTGGGCATTTCTGGTGCGTTTGGACGCCAAAATGTAAACGAGCCGCACAGGATGTTCATTTCCTCTCGACAAAAGCTGATTGTCGTTTGACAAGATGATTAGATTGGCAAAGTTGGATGGAACCCCAGAGCAGTCAATAGACTTGCCTCAAGTTTCTATCTTGAAAAAATTAAAGCCGAGAGAGGAGAAAAGAAAATGTCCAGAGAGAATTTTTTTCTCTCGCGAGTTGTGTAATGACATAAGTACAACAATTATAAAAACATAACTACAACAGTTATTAAAATACAAGTTTGTCTAATACTTTAATCTTATATCTATCTAATGTAACCAAGATTGTGGGCACATCTAACGGTACCTCAGTAGTTTTACCCCCTAATTTTTGCCCTCTCCCTTTCGCTGAGACTCTATTAAAAATATGACCCTTTCCCATTGATTCTTATCAACCAATCCTAGACTTTATAATCGTCGTAAGTTGTAATCGTAGCTATACGATTCACAAAAATAAAGAAACATTTCTGGATATGCATTTTTCGCCTCGAAATCGTAATTCGAACTTTGATAACAGAACTCTTACAGCCTCGTTTAAATTTTTATCATTTTCAAATATTCCCTGGCTATCTACTTTCTTTAAAAGTACCCTGTTCTTAAATCCTAGCCCCAAGACTGTCCCACACATATTTAGCTCTTTGTCGTGTCGGGGATGTTATGGACGGACTCGCGTAACGGTAGATTCTTGGAGATTTTGCTTAATGGTGCAGCCTCTCGCGTGATTCTCGCGTGTGCAGCCAACTCAATCTCGTGCCGAGGGATAATATTCGTCTGCAAAAATGTACAATTGCAGGTAATTCAGCATCAGAGCCAGGAGCAATTGCAGTGAAACTTGCTCCTTGTCGGATAAATGTTGGAGAGTATTTGACGCAGTTACCAATTAAAACTAAAACCTACTCTTACTATGCAAGTCCATTTATTCGTTACATTAAAAAAATTTCTGCCTTTTTATCTTTCACGGCGAAGAAGCGACGTCTGGGAACAGAGCCTCCTAGCGTAAAGTTTGATCTTCAGAAACCTTCCTCATTAAGCAATGTAAAGAAGGCGTGGTTTGGGTGTGGCATGATTTCCTTTCCTTTTATTCAACCTTCCTCCGGTTAGCGACCGTAATGTTTAACTGACTCTGTCCATGGGCATTAGGAAAAGTAAAATTTAAATTTTGCAACCACGTCGACACTTCTCATTCTACCAGTTTTACATTTCGTGTTTTTATTTTTATCACAAAGCATGGAGTGCAGGGCAAGTAGAGCAAGAAAAAATTACAAAGTAATAAAATTGATTTATACTTTTTCCGAAGCCCGTGTTTTAATGTTGCTTCAGCTCGTAAAAATCATGAAGCAAACTTTCAGTTGTATTTTGAATCTATTAAATGTAGGAAGTTGTCTGATATCAGCGAGAATATAGTTCCAAAGAGCCGAGTAGTGAAAACCTTTCTTACATTCTGTGTTTTGAATTCGGTCTGAACAAAATATAAAGTTTACTTTTCCTAAAGTCTGTGCTCTGTCTGGGAGTTAGGTAAAGAGAAGCTAAAACCTTTACCAACTACTCGATACCATAAAGTTACAAAAAACCATGAAAGAGAAAACATGAAAGAAAAGTCCTTTCTTCTATCGCAGTTGTTTTAAAAACAGTTTGTTCAGAAACTGGTTGACTTAACACTAGAAAAACAAATAAGACTAACAAAACAAAGGACATGTTAAATTTTCTCGGTTAAGTTAAATAAAAAATTTTTTTTACAAGCAGTTACAATTTTATTCAAAGAAGAAAATTAAATTATTCATTTTTAGGATGAGTCGACCGAGGACTGCGTCGCCGTCCTAGGCACTACTCTCAGGCCATAATTTAAGAGCGTAGCAACCGTTTGAAACTCACGACAAAAATTCCTCATGGATAACTCATTGTTCAGTGCTTTTGTTAATCAGTACCAAGCCGGGGAGATATCCGGAAAAAGAATAATCTTAATTTTCACCACCACCAGGGTTTTTGGCTGGGAACTTCATTTAATGCCTTATTTTATCAATTTGATACTGTTGATAGACCTTTTCGGAAGTAGTAGTCGTTCTATTGTGTTACAGGACTAACCTCGTTTTCAGTATTAATCAAATTTAAATTTTCAACATTAATCGAATTAAAAAGTGCAAAAAACATTTTTGGGTCCTTTGGGAGAGAAAGAGGCAATAATAAGCATTTCAAGTAGAAATACAGGAATAGCCTCGATAGCACGTTCTATTTCTGAAAAGGTCTATCAGTGAACTCTCTAAAATTAAAATTGGTCTGTGAGCTGCGCACACTGTAGAACAGTGTCAAACATCGTTGTTTCTTAAGAATAACCACTTTGCACAGTAAACGGAAAAGTTTAAAATATAGAATCCGTGAGTTTTCAGTCTTTTTAGGGTAAATTAGCCTTAATTTCAAAAGCGCACACTGTAAAACAGCTTAAAACATCGTTGTTTCCTAAGAATGAATAAACAGTGCCACACGACAACGGTGTATTGTGCCCACCCTTCTGAAAGCAATGAAGAATTCATGTGCATTTTATTGGTGCAATTATGCGTGGAAAGTTAAACTATACAGTCAAGTCCCAGACTGGCTCAACCAGTTGCTTTGTGTTTATTGAGTTGAATTGCTGGACGACAATAAGCGACATGTAACCATACATATCTAAAAATTTGCAAAGCGAGATTCGCTTGTTTAAAAAAATGCCAAATCAGCAAACATTTCTATTAGCTAAACACGCAATTCCTATGTAAGTTTCATCTTGCAGGGGGTATCACATGGAGGCCAACCGAATATATATGATAAACTATTAATGTAAAGTTATACCCGCATTTACCTCCTGGAAATATGATGTGTTACGTTGTTTCTCAATGGGCCGTATGGCCTTTCCCGGAGTCAAAGGGTTAACGCAACACATTATTAATAACCATCATTTGAAATTTCTGTAACTTAAATTTGGTGTATTTTCAATTCTTGAATGGTGAATCTGAATTCTTATTTTTTTAAACAGTATCTTTTATACGGTTAAAAATGATCACAGCAAGTTTCTTTTGCCTCCAATTCAGTGTTCTCAGAAAGGAATAAATGTTTTCTTGCCCATCAGTGCAACATTAGTGCAACCCCAGTGCAACAGACTTACCATCATAGTAGATAAGGACTTTGACGTAGGTCATAGCTTTCTGTACTGTGCAAATCATTTCGAGGACTTGGTCCTTGAAGGTGGTCTTGGGGGTTTTGAACTTAATGGTCTTGGTGATGCTCTGAAAAGCCAAAAGCAAAACAAATTTCAAAAGCCTGATTACATCGGCAAGGGGTATCTCACCCACCCAAAATATATCGCCTACCAGGGACGTCTTCGAACTCGTGTTTGCACAAGAAACACAACCGAAACAAGGTAAAGTGTGGAGTTCATCTTGTTTTAAACACTATCGATGCAAAAACTAACTTCAAACATTGATTTAAATTTTGTTCCGTATGTGCAGTATTCTATTGGTCCCGGCAGGATGACGGACATTTATTTGTTCTGGTTAAAAAAGTCTTGCCATCCTGTTTGCCAAAATATCCTAGAAATGTCCTGTTTGTTCTTCTTTAAAAATTTTTTACCTCGGCAAGGCAAGATGAACAAAATTTAATGCAAACACCTAATTTCCGACATCTATTCACAGCAACTCTGTAATTTTTATGCACACCGAAATTTCGAGATCATGCAAAGTTTTTCAAATCGCAAATCATACGACATTTCATGGACAAAAACTAGAGCACGAACGCCTAATATAAGAGCAAACATTTCGAGGCCAAAAATTATTAGAAAATGAATTGTTTGTTTGTCAAAATTTACTACATATAAAAGACATAAAATTGTACATTCAAAACTATTTAGCAATAATTTATTATATTGATACCAACAATTCGTGAATTGGAATTTTAGTACATTTTCTCAAACCGATTTGCACACGAAAGGACTGCTATAACATTTGTGTGCAAAAATACATGCAATTATATACTGAGTGTCCTCATACAGGGACAGAGGAGCGATTCAAAAGTAGGGGGGGGTAAAAGCCCAATTTAGCCCCGTCTGAAACAGAAATTGTCAAAACGCAATACAAAAAGCAAGAATTTTGGAGAAAAGTGGAGGGGCTTCAGCCCACCTATTCAGTATACCTCTGCGGTTCTTGCTTATGCTCGCGTCTCTACACAATAGAAGCAAATGCATAAACCAACCTCGAGTTAGATTCTTTCTCGCAGAAATCCATTAGATTTGATTTATCAGGCAAAACACCTAAAACAGATATTTAAAATAATATTAAATTCACGTTCACACGATACAGGATTTATTTCGAATTGGATCAATGTAATCTGATTCACACCACACACCAGTCCCGGAGCAAAAACGCACAACAATAGAAAATAAACTGAAATAAATTTAAATTATACTAACCAATGCTGGAATTAATTGCAGGATGTTTTGTTAATGCCATCAAAAAACCATAAAAGGAAACTCGCGTAACAGCATAAAGCATTTCTTGCAATGCTTCCTCAGGAGGGCAGCTAAGAAAAATAGATACAAAATATAGCACATTCACTGACTATCATCGCCAGGTATGATTGCTAAGTTAAACATGTACTTAAATGAATTTTGAGCAACTTTTGAAAGCCTTTTTCTCAAAAAGAAGATCAAACAAAAAAAACAGAACACAACAACAGAAGTCATATTGCAATCTGATTGGTCTTTGTACACAATAGGAAAAGTAACTTATTCATCAACTATTCAAATAATGAAAACAATAATGCATATTCAATTACTATCAACGCCAGGTATAATTGCTAAGTTAAACATATACTTAAATGAATTTTTAGCAATTTTTGAAAATCTTTTTCTCAAAAAAAAAGACCAAACAAAAAACTAGCGGCCAATCTCTTTATTACCTCTGATTTCAAAAATCATTGAGAAAGTTGTACATGATCAGACACAAAAATACCTCGACCAACACAAAATACTTTATAAATATCAATCGGGTTTTCGAACTCACCACTCAACTGACACATGTTTATCGTACCTGAGCGATAAGATTCTTCAAGGCTTTGAAAACAATATGCTGACAGGTATGGTTCTGATAGACCTTCAGAAAGCTTTTGATACTATAGACCATAAACTTTTCTTGGGAAAATGACCTACATCGGTTTTAGGGACGATACCATTTTGTGGCTTAATGGAATATTTCTAGTCAACATAGGTGAACAGTACTCCAATCCCAGTAATCTTACATGTGGGGTCCCACAGGGATCAATACTTGGTCTACTGATATTTCTACTGTACGTAAAAAACATGCCACAGGCGATATATTGCGCACTACTTCTGTATGCAGATGATTCGTGCCTGATTTTTAGAGATTCAAACATACAAGCGATAGAGGATAATTTAAATAGAAACTTCAATTCTCTGTATGATTGGTTTGCCGAGAATAAATTGAGTATTCATTTATTTTATTATTCATTCAAACAACGAGTTTTCTTTTCGCGCGCAACAAAAACAAGAACATGGACAAACTGAAAATTAATAGAAATGACATACAAATCAAACAGCACTCCCAGGTTACATATCTCGGTTGCATTCTTGACGAAAGATTTTCTGGAGAACCAATGGCAACAAAAATGTTTGCTAAAATTGATGGCAGGCTCTCTTTCCTCTACAGAAAATAAACCTTTTTAACTTACAGGCTTCGGAAACTGCTATCAAACGCCCTCATCCAGCCTCATTTTGATTACGCTTGCGCTGCGGGGTGCCCCATTTTGAACAGCAAGCCAAGAAAATCCAAACAGTACAAGCAAATATGTTCGTTTTTGTTTGAATTTAAAAAGCATGAAACACTAAGTAAAACATTTCCAAAAAATGTATTGGCTCCCGACGAGAGAAAGATTTGAACAATGTATTTGTGCAAATATTATCAGATTTTTCAAGAAAACAAACATCAGCATATTCCTCAGAAATGTTCAAGCCAGCAGCCGATCAGAGCCGTTCCACTCGAAGATCGAAAGACACGACTATACCTCCCCTTGCTTAAAAGTAACTCTGGTAAAAAATGCTTATTATATCTTGGGCCTAAAATATGGAATAACCTATCCTCAGGTCTTAAGTCCGCAAGCAATAAGAACACTTTTAAGCACAAGATAAAAAGCTTTTTTATTTTAAATATACAGGAGAAGGAAAACAATGGCTCCATTTATTATTAAAGAAATGTTTGAAAAGAATGTTATTTTTCTTTTTTCTTTTAAATATAGAAGTAAACATTTTTCTTTCATTAAAAAGAAAACTATTTCTTTCACCACAAACGTCTACGGGGACAATCATGGAATCAAGGTCTTTCGATCTTTTAATGTTATCCCTGCCACTTTAGTTTATGGGTATGTGGTTTCATAGTATTAGACTTTAGTGTATTTTAGCTTTTGCAATATTTTTGTTAATTAAATCATACATTGCCGGTAATATTTAATGCTTCTTTTTTTAAATTATATTGCAAAATGTTTAATTTGTGGCATAAAAATCAATACATACATACACCACCAATTTTCGACAGCAACACAAAGGCGCTGCAGTTGAGTTTCATCCTGGCCTCCTCACTCGTTGTTAAGAAACCAAAATTCAGAATTGTGTTGTTTAAGGCACTGCTTAGTAGCCAAAGGTTCATGTTCAGCCAAGTCTAATCAACTTATATGAAGCTTTTGCACGAAAAGGCCAGCAGTCAAGCACAAGGCCAATCTCATCTCCCATGACAAATGACATTACAATCATTCAGCCCTTCATCGAAACGTGCACTCTCCAGCCACTGATATTTTACCAGATGATTCTTCTAATTTAGAGCTATAATTCAAGATCTTCCAACAATTCAGACAAACGATTTGATCAAAATATAATTTATCATTCGCAGCAACTTTATATCTTTTGTAGGAAATTTATTGAACTGGAGGATATGTGTTCTGGCATCTACGAAATTGACTGGCTCGACCGAATCCTCAAAGTATGCCTTTTACCACGAGAGGTAGGAGTGTTTAACTCATTCAATAGAGATGAAATCGAGGTGATTTTTAAGTTTTCATTGGTTTTCCGGCGTATTAAATTACCATAAAGTGAAATAGAAAATGCGTGTTACTAGCCCTTTCAATTTATGTCTGCTATCGATGAACATATTAAAGCTTATTGTCGCAATTTAAAGCCCAATTGAGTTGTTGGTAATATCAACATTTCAGTATTCATTGAATGGTAAAACCAAAAATTCATTGTATGGTAAAACCAACAATTCAGTATGCAGTCCATGTTGGTATGGCTAGTGAACGGACGTCTGTTTTGCGCGGTAACCTTTCATCTCTGAATTGTCAATGGCGGGCAGGCTGGTCGGCTCTGATCATAAGCAGATGAGGTTAAATTTAAGGATCGGAAAGGAAATACAACTTCGATTCCGAAATATTAAAAATAAGTTTGGTTTTACGACGAATGACGACTTTTTAGAACAGCTTTAATATGCATTTGAAGAGGCAAAACCAAAGAACAAACACGAGGAGAGGGCAGTCATTATTATTTGGCTTGATCAGGCTCACCATGATGACGATGACAATATGATTTTAGAAGAACTGGGGGGAAATAAGTAGAGCAGCATAAAGTTCTCGGAGAGATGCGACACTGGTGCTGCTAGTTTGACATTCGTCCAAAAATCAAGAGCAAGGGCATCCAGCATTATATCATGTTCGAATTCCACAGCTAGCAAGTTTATGCCCTGTTCATCCGCTCTCTGCGACAGCGCTGGGCAGTGGGCAAATGATCAAAAGGAGGCTCGCGATCTATTTGTAGCAACAATAAAGCTTTAAATTGCTCCAGGATTCGTAACAGCTTGATGCGGGACCCAGGACATTAACAATTATTCAATTTAGAGCCAGAAAATGCCTACGATTTTTCATCGTAGAAAATAGATTTTCAATTTTTAAGGATTAACAATTTGAGATCCTCTATAAAGTAAATTTAAGGCCATCACATTTTACCTATATATTTTTATAGATTATCCTAATGGAATTATTTTCAAAGAGTCATTTCCGAAAAAGCGCCTCATATAGCAAGTTAAATAAGCGCTGCGGCGCTTAATCAAACGCTAACGGTATTCATTAAAAAAGTAGATTAATCAAATATCAACCTCGAAGTGTCAGTTTTTCTTTCAACTTGGCATGGACATACTTTAAGGTAAGAAATTTTCGCTTGAAAAAACTTTCGTGAAATTTCCCAAAACTTCCCATTCGTGAAAGATTATTCCGGAAAAACATTCAATACCAGCCAATTTGTGAAAATTAATTATCGCAAAGAGCCAATTTGTGGCTCGATGATACTAGCAATAGACGAAAAAAATATAGCAATTAGTCTCATTCATTCATAAAAATTTGCGGTACAAAGAGAACTAATTTAAAAGTTATAATATTTACTCTTAAAGAACATAACACCAAAGACATACCAAAGTCCAAACAATAATACCAATTAAGAATAAATTCCAATAATTACAATGGTAGAAAGATATAACATAATGTTTCCAAAGTACAAGATAACTGGCAAAGTCTAGCAAACCTGGTCACATTCAAAATTAAAAAAACTCTACCCTAACAAAAAGCAGCTAAAACAGCACAGCTGGCATTTTGATGGTGGCATTTGAGAAAAATACCTTAACAATAAAAAATTTAAAATAGCAACGCAGGAGGTTGCGTCGTTACGCATATCGATAGGTCCTCGTTTTGCAGTTGCAAACAAATTTTACTTTAACTTTCACAATGCAAGAATGCAATAAAGCGGCCTGCTTAATTTCTGTTTGGATACAAATTCGAAAAATTTGCAAAACGTTGTGCAAAAAGTTTCAAAGCAAACAAATCTAATATTTATCATTTTAATAAACATATAGACTCTCGTTTACCCCCAATAGGTTGCAAAAATACCTTGTATACCAATATATAAATAGCTACATTGAGACGATTTTCATGAAAACATTCATGTAAAACTATTCAAATGTAAAAATGAAGAAATACTTTCTGCCAATGAAGCATTCATATGTACTTTTATTTCATAATTCAAGCAGAACAATTTGTTGTTCTCAGTCTCCAAGAAATGATTTCACACTGTCGTACCCATTTTGCTTGGCAAGATGAATAAGTATTCCTGTAGGGCATTTTCCACGTTTTGGCATACAAAATGAACAGTTGCAGATTCCTCTACAAGGTGGACACACCCAAGAACGATCCATTATTGCTTTCTTTGCATCTTCTCCATATCGGTTTTTGAGACAAATTCCACAAAACTGCCCCTTTACTCCATAGCATTCTGGTGAACGACAAAGTGTCTTAAGATCGTCAGTTTTTTGGCGACATTGATGGCATGTGCTGCCATTTTTGTTATAAACCTTGTCAATTGTTCTCTCAGCAACCAAAACTAGATCATCCTCTGTTAAGGCATCATATGTTTTGAAGATCTCTCCCCTGTCAACAAGAGGTTTCCTTGGTGATCTAAAATAAAGAAATCATGATTACAAATAAATTAAGATCTTTTACAACACACAATTACGGTCTTAACAGAAACAACTTTAACCTTAATTTTAACAATTGTTTTTATTGTTTAGTGCATGGTTCAATGTATGGGTTCTGGTTACCTACCATAATTTTACCACTGTTAATCTGCAGTGTGAAAACGTTTTTGCAGGGAATTTTGCCATTTTGACATTTGAGAAAAATCCTAGTTTCGCCCTTGACCCGTCCTAACCTCATAATTATGTTGATTTTTAATTTAATTATGTCGAACATGCTATGATTCATTGTGAACAGAGTGATTCATCGCGGGTTATTAATTTTGGCGGAAAAATCTTGCCATTTCCGTGACCTCGCCATTCATCGACAACACTAAAATTAAACTTTTTTATCTAAGAACCTCTTCTAGTACCAAGTTGAAAACCTAAGAACCTCTTCTAGTATCAAGTTGAAAACCTAAGAACCTCTTTTAGTGCAAGACTTGGAAATCCGACCATCGGTCAAACTCACATTCCTGCAGCTGCCTCCTTTTCAGAAGAAATACTGTTGAATGTAGGCCTTAAAAGAACTTTTTAATGGCAATTTCGGCAATTTTTAATGACAAATGTTTTTTGTGACCATGCCCGTCAGAAGCTTGGAGAACGTGGGCAACGCCCTATGATCTCTGGGGAAAACTGGGGAGGACACCATGTTGCAACGCCACTGGGCATCGGAGCATGGGCTATGAGAAACTTGAGCTCAGAACGTTCGGCAGCAGGAGGGGGCTCATTAGCATGTTAAGATTGCCATACCAAATGTCCCACTGTAGCCTGGGCTGAAAATAAATCACGATTATATGAGGAATTTCATCCCGTTTACCCAAGATAAAAATTCCATCTCGGCTAGCTCAAGGCAGGCTAAAATTTTTTCATATAATTGCAACTGAATTTAACAATGAATTAACTGAAGAGGAGGGCTGAGTTTTTGCCAATAGCTAAACTGCAAAAAATCTCAGCCCGGGCTGAAAACTCTCATATAATCAGCTCCTAAATCTCAAATTTTATTTTAATTCAAGACAATATGATGTACATGGTCTAAATTAACTAAACTAAATTAATACATTACTTAGTAAAATTTTCCTAAGAAAGGATTAAAAACCACAGAAAAGCACTTGTTAACAGGATTAGAAAGGATAAAAAACCATTAACAATGCTAACAGCTATCTATATTCTTGAAAATGAAAAATCATGGTTCAAATCAAAGCAAATGTACAGGTGTAATAGCAATTTAATCTAGAAATAAAATGACAAGAGCTAGTGACAGTTCCTTATTTGGTGTAAATAATGCTCCTTGCATGTCTTAATATGGAACTTGCACACCCAAGATAAAAATAGGGTATATAAATTGGAAAACAAGAAATGACAGAACACTTTTTGTGCACCCCCCTCTCCCATAAACCTTTGCAAAAATAGCCATTTGGTGTGGCAAGTTAGTGGGACAAATACCACTTCCTGTTGGTTGGGGGTCATTGACAAAAGATTGTCACACTAAACAGAATTTGCCCATTAACGGGGAGGAGGTTCGACCAAAATTCGTTTAAATTAGAATATGGGTCTAAAATATGTGGATTGAAACTTTATTTGCTTAATTATTGTCTGTTAACTGTGAATGACAAAAATGTTTTGTTGACCAGACCCTATATGCCCATGGTCCAATTAAATAATTTTTCATGCCAAGATTTTCGTATTTGGCTGCTAACTTAGCGGCCAGTTCCTAAATCTTGGTAGAAAGCAAGATTTGAAACAATTCAGGCCTACATCTAGTCCAGTAGACCCATGCTAAATTAGTGGTCAACCGGGAATAAATTGCAACAAAAGTGAAATATGGATTTTCTT
>JAYJMH010055649.1:0-36059 GCA_036873815.1 Phacellophora camtschatica | reverse complement strand
GAATTGAGGGAGAAGAAACATATGTAATAATAACGAATTGAGGAAGAAGAATCATATGTAATAATAAAGAATTGAGGGAGAAGAAACATATGTAATAATAACGAATTGAGGAAGAAGAATCATATGTAATAATAAAGAATTGAGGAAGAAGAATCATATGTAATAATAAAAAATTGAGGGAGAAGAATCGTATGTAATTATAAAGAATTAAGGAAGAAGAAACATATGAAATAATGAAGAATTGAGGAAGAAGAATCGTATGTAATAATGAAGAATTTAGGGCGAAGAAACATATGTAATAATAAAGCAATGATTAAATTTTAAAACACCAATATGAAATCATAAATATTCGTAATGAAGTTCGACCCTATACATGTCACCACGCACATAACAAAGAGAACAACGTTTTTATACGGGGCAATCCGAAAAAACTCCGTTTGTAGAACTGTAACTGGAAATCCGCTAGGTTACAAATCTTAAATTGTACACAAAACGACGTCTGAAGGGAAAATTTAGAGTTTGGGATATAAATTAAAATTGCCTTCATTCTTGAACTTTCAAGTCAATTGAGAGGAACTCATTCATTTCCAGTTGATATTTTGAAATTTAAAAAATCTGATTGCTCCTATATCGACTTGGGAGTTTGTTTAGCAAGTATTTTCAAATTTTAAACTCCCATTTTTAAACTTTAAAGTTGTTATGAGATCACGTTATTGCAAGTTGCCATCAGTTTATATTTTTATAAAAATGTTATAAATATGATGCAAAATATCATTTCTTGCACTTAACGTTCTAACATATATTTTTTAAATTTAAAGAGCAAAGGTTTCAAAAAGAATGGCTAAAAATTTGGTTTTTTATGTCGAAATTACGTTGTCAATAGTCATGTCAATGTTACCAAAATAACGGCAACTTCTACAAATAACTTGGTCCTCACCTTAGCAGAAAAACTAATTTTTGAAATTCGCAACAAAATCAATTTTCGCTGATTTTTCAAATGTCGGAACCTTTTTTTTGGTCACCACCCTGTATATACTGAAAACTTGAGCTTTTCATAAATTAATTTTAAGAAAATGAAATTCCTATTTTCAATGGATAGAATTGTATTTGCCAACTATAATTGAATAGTTTGTTGATATAATTACTTACATTTTTCTGCAATAAGGGCATCGTGCAAGATGCGCTGTTATTCTGAACTAAAAAATACAAATATATATGCTTAAAAAGTACTCATTTTTTAAATATAAGGACCATCTTTATAAAGAACAGGAGGAAGAAATTTGGTGAACATTTTTGGTATTTCAAAAAGGATTTACATCAAAGCCTAAGACAAATTTCAGTAGAATTTTCCATAAATAGAAAATTGTTTTGTTTGTTTTGTGCTCGACAAGGAAACCGATTGGAGAATCAAATTACTGAAACAAACAACACGGAAGATGATTGGATTATTATTGATTGACAGAAGGCGGTTCAAAGCTTTTAAAAATGTCCAATGTCTTTACGTGGAAAAGAAGAGTGCAGATGTTTAAAACATACCTAAAAGCATGCCCTTTTTAAAACATTCCGAAAAAGCATTCTTCAAACAAAATAATCAGACCCACAACAGTTGACTCCACAATCAAATCCAAAAAGCTAATAAACTCTAACAGACTGATTTCCCAAAACAACTTTCTCATTTGGAGTTTCTCAGTTTTAAAAGCAAAATATATTTTATCCCTTTTATATTGCAGATTTTTTCTGGCTTGTAGTAAAATCATATCAAGTATGTATTAGCCAAGCGACAAAGTCAAAAATTCAAAAGCAAAAGACATGTTTAAAAAGAATAAAAGATCCTTGAAAATATGACGTCTTAAAAATGCCACCTATGAGGATGTTTATCACAAGCTGTTTCACCCATCCACGAGCAAAATAATTATAGGGCGTGATTTTGAAAGCGAATAATTTTCTCGGTAGCCTTCTCTTTTGGAAATTCGTATTCTTTTAAGTCAATTAAAAACAGTAGGTTTTAAAGCTCTCCAAAATTTCCTTCTCCTGAGAGCATAAAGTTTCCGAGAATTCAAAGCTGCAAGGAAATTTGTCACTGTTGCCAAAGAGACACGCAAATTTCCGGGCTATGAACGATAGTTTTGAGATACAATTTTGGATTTTCAGAATTCTTGTTCTTTTAAACTTTTGGATTTCTGCCGTTTTGGAAGATCTAGAAGAGCACGCCCCTAGTTATGAAGAAAAGTGTCAAAGAGCCTCTCGTATCTCTTCTCTTCCCAAGAAAACATCCTGCTGTCAGTCAAAATTTGTCCAATACGGATACGAGAGCGGCCATTAATTACGGCAGCGAGAAAAATGGAAGCATTTTCAAATTATTAAGCAAAATTTTGTATCCGATTTTTTTCTTTGTTTTAGGTTTTAGACCCCATAAAATTTTGTGAAACATCGTCAAAACAAAAAGCTTTTAATTGACATTCTTTGTCGTTGAAATCCTTTTAACATCTGCTCAAAAATGATGTTCTGGTTAACAATGTTAAGGATGGTGCGATGTTGGTAAGAATTAGCTTTCAGCAGCTGAAATGTAAAATAACAGTTTTTGGAATACGACATGCTGCTTTTTTTTTGGAATACGACATGCTGCTTTTTTTTTTGGAATACGACATGCCGCTTTTTATTTGGAATACGACATGCTGCTTTTTTTTTGAATACGACATGCCGCTTTTTTTTTTGAATACGACATGCCGATTTTTTTTGGAATACGACATGCTGATTAATTTGTTGGAAAATTTCAGACTCTGTATTTGCTTCCCCCCATCTGTCATAGGTAACGACCCACCCTCGGGGCGAAATAGACTACGAAACAGAACGAGCAAGCAACGCTGGAGGCCAAAAATCTCACTCTTGCAAATAGGCAGTTGAGAATCGTCTTTGTTTGAATTCCAATATTTTAAAAAATAACTTGACTCGTCATCCCGGGGTGATTCCTTTAATTTTTCTGTTGGGAAGCTGAGGAGCCATACAGTATCATGGACACATCAACTCTTTATGATCTTTACAAAGACTTCTACGTCATACTATTGAATGTGGTTGCCCACCATAATATTCAAGGTATGTGCGTGGGTTGAGCCTTGATCTATGAGCAAGTTTGAGTTTACTCAGTCACCTCCGGGTAAACTTGAATGGTTCGTTTACGAGCAACGCAAAACATAACATTTTCAGGGGGTAAGCACAAGTATTTGTTTAGTTTCTTAACAGGCAGACATCGTTAAATAAGTCTTTGTCCGTGCACAACATAACGACGTGTAAATAAAAGCAGATGAAATAACCACGGGATGTTGATTTATCTTTTATGTAAACATCGGTAAGAAAATAATAAGCTTATACCATAATACCATAGTCAATTGACTATGCTTATACAAAAGACTCTGCAATATTTTGTATAATAATTGCAAAGTTCTCTGTAATATTTTCCAAAATTAGATACTATGTTTCTAAACCCGGCTTAACGGTACTGTACGACTCCTTAGTTACCTCAAACAATTCCATACGCAATTGAAGCTTTTGGTGTTACATACAAAAAATATATTGACCAAATACAAATGTTACAAAACCGGATTCTTAAAATATTGGACTTCAAACAAAAACGGTTCTCAACTGCCTCTTTGCATAAAGAATTAGATTGACTGAAAATTACTGATCTGTACGGATTAAAACAAAAAAAAATTAAAATTAATTCACAGTGTTCACTACAATGATCAAAAGTTACCATGAGTGTTTTAAACGTAGACTCAAAGGCCATTGGCAATAAATGACAAATAAATAACGGAAAAATGAATAACGGAGAATTCCAGTGCTAAGACATACCACGAAAGTTTCGTTGCAGTGTCCACACGTGACTCGTATCCTGGCATCATTTGAAGCAACTTGTGGGAGTGGAGCAGTCGTTGGTGGTCCTCCACCCACATTAATTATCCGTTTGCTGATGAACAAAAAGATGTAAATAACACCAAAAGTAAACATGTAACTAAGTAACCATTGAGCTATACTCAGAGCCATTGTGTATAGTATTATCAGTAGGTTTTTGTAAGAAATCTATGAAAAATTTTCATTCCCCTTGAGAGTTCGAGAAAGCGGGGTTCAACTGCTACTGTGTTTTTAATCGATTCCCTATAGAATTAACTTCTACTTGAAGCTTTGAACTGTTTTGCATATTCCTTGAGAGCCTTCAGTGTTCATTTAGCTTTTGTTATCTCAAAAACAAGTTTTTTGGATACAATTTTTATTCCACTTGAAAGCTCATTGAACAGGAAAATGAAAACATCTCCTCCGCAACATTGTTTGTTTTCGTTTTCCAGTTGAAAGAGTTTTCCTTTATTCTCGAGGGATAATCGCTTTGAAACTAGTGTGTCAATTTAACTATTGACACAAAATTCGCCTCTGTTATGCGGGGTTTCACTGAAAATTGTAAAAAAAATCTCACCAATTCGTTCTTGGGCATGAAATTCTAGTTGAAGTCGATCTGCATGTTAACAATGCATTGCAAGGGCATCGGATATATTTCTTTCCGTGTGGTGGCTGCTTGATTGGCTGAAAAGCAGAAAAACAATGCAAATACTCGGCAAGAAAACAGACGCCAAATTTAAAAAAGAAAGGATCAGCTCTGTCAAATAACCCATACCCCACATTTTCACGGACTTCAAAATACCGCATATAAAATCATTTAAAATAAACAAAAAATCATGGGTCGGGAGGGAGTAACCAAACAAGCATGAATAAAGGTTTGAGTGTGTTATGTTACGAAAATGTTGATTAGTTTCCCCCCGGAAAATATTATATCGTAAAGAGAAAATTTAATATGAAACTTCAATTTGAAGATGTAAAACGGTTTCTTCTCTTGACGCCCATTAATAGATATTCTCAAGAAAAATTGTTGCTGCCAGTGTGATGGTCCAGCAACCTTGCCTGAATGACGGGACGAGGGGCAAGTCATGCCCCCTGACATGAAATCCCTGAAAGTAAGGTTTTATAACAAATCTTCTTTTTTAACTGTGATTTGACCTGGATGAACAGCGAATCCAAATATAATCAAACATGATGCTTTGTGCAAGGAAACATTAACTGCAGTTCACCTTTTCGTCTCAACTTTTAACAAGTTAGATATAGTTGGGCTGATGTATACTGCCAATAATGTGATAAAAAAAGTCATAGCAATACACCTCTATTATCTTACGTCAGTCTAGAGTAAGGCCTTTCACGGTGTTCTTCTGTGACGGAGGCAGCTGCCCCCTTGCTCCACCAGAATCATGATAATTCCCATATTTTTCAATTGTTTGCCTTCAAAATCCAATTTTTGCCCACGCCGCTTCGAATTCTTTCCGGCGACCAGGACTCACATAACATATGACGTAAGTGGCCTTCGAATACGTCTTTGAAAACATTTGTATTGTTTATTAATTGCTGATTAAGAAAATTCTTTTGATGGCATGCAATTAAAATTTCAACTAAAAACATTTTACCTCAATTTTCGCTCTATTTTTAGAAGAAAAGTAAAACGCCTGGACAATGGGCACACAGGGGGTTCAGGCTCAGAAACCCATCCACGCTTTTGAAGAACAAAGCAGTTGTCATGGACACATAACGAAGCCAATGTTTGGAAACCCAGATAAAGAGGTCTTAAAATACCTAACAGGGGTCGGCCATCATGGGCGACATAGCTCAGAAGGAAGAATCATTCAAATTATTGTATTGCTGTCATTCTGAGGTTGGTTTTGGGATTATCTTTCTGAGCAAAAACAGCATTATTGTGGCAACGAGAAAGGATTATCTTTCCGAGCAAAAACAACATTATTGTGACAAAGAGAAATGATATCGAGAAATTAAATCCTTTTAGGAGAATGTGGCGCAGTGTTTTGGAGCCTATTGATTTCGAACTTGTTCAGCTTTCATTTTTGATTTCATACCACCAGTAATTAAAGAGCGTATGTGCTTAAAGTAAAGTGACTAATTAAAACGTGTGGTATGGTAAGGGTGGGTTTGAAAGCAGTAAACTCTCTAAGCATGGGTACGACTAAAAAATTTCCTTAAAGTGAATATGACTCCAAAATATTTATTCTCTCGTTTGAAAGGCCTGTGATCAAAACGTGTAAAAGTTTTTCCCTTTTTTCAATATCTCGTTTAGTTCCCGAGATAATATGCTTTGGAGTTGAGGCCTCAGCGTCCAATTTTCGCGATGCGTGAGACTAAAGAATTTGCAAATTTGTGACATAAAGTGATTTAGCAAAACATAAAATCAATGATTACTCGACAGTTATTGAAGCAAAGTTGTTGAAACATGGCAAGTATATCAATTGAGCCGTGAAAATTTTTTGACAATTCACACAATGTTGCCACATCAACGAACTAGTTACCAGGCTCCTTTGATTGTTTTGATCAATTTATTTTTACATCACTCCCCGTAGTAAATATTTTAGTTTTGAAGATGTTAATTCAATATCAAGCTTGCTAAAAACTATTTAAAATTATGATTAAAAAAATGTATCACACAATTCACTAAATAATGAGATCATTAGAATTTTCATTCGAGAGGTCTGGTAACTAAGATGTTGTCATGGCGACGAATTTCCATGTAAGAAAATGTTGATTGTCGTTCAGTTGCTGCTTTGCTTCAATAGTTTTTGAGTAATCAGTACTTTTAGATTTTCTCATTGTCACAAGACAACCTAATTACGTCACAAATAATGAAACCGAAGATATTGAAAAAACCAAAAAAAGCTCGTGACTTCTCATCAGACATTCCTTCGTATTAAACAATAAAAAGTCATATCCACTTTAATGTTGGGTGGTTTGGAATGAAACTGTGGTACCGTTGCATGTTTGGAATGAAATTGTGGTACCGTTGCATGTCTCCGCAGTATAAATTTTTATGAGGACATTACATAATAATTCAAGTTTTGACAAGGCTAACGTAGAAATATTTTCGAGATTGCGGTTTATACCGCAGTTATCCTTTTTCCAATAAACTACATCTTGAATACAATTAGATTTCAATTGAATAAAATACACAGCTTTTCGACCTCCTACAAGGGAACTTAACAACAACAAATTTAATTTGTTTTTTGCTGTTCACTCTCTTTAGTATTTTCCTATTTTATCGTAAAGGCTAACACAGTTAAAGTAAAAAATGTGTCGTTAAGGCCAACAACACAGTTAATGCATTTTTCGTTGGTTTTTACTTATTCTCCGTGTTCCTCACAGATCACAGTATGAGTAAAAATCTTTTGTAGTTATCTTTTATACCCTTGACAATGTTTAGTCTATGAAAAACTAAAGCTTTTTCAACCAAGCTTAAATTATGCTAGAAATATTATTATTACTTGCAGGTAAGAACATAAAGGTACTGACCAAGGCCCAAAATTGATGGCCTGGATAAAAAGATATAACAGAAATAACACAAGTTTTAAAAATGAAAATCCCCTTTGTGCGGAGCCTGAGATTAAGAAACAAAAATTTAGAAACTGCCTAGGCTAACAAAGCTTTCAAATTTGATCTCATTGTTTTCTCCCAACCTATTAACAACAAGAAACAAAAGACTTAACAACAAGAAACCAAAGCCTTGACAAGAAGAAACAAAAGACTTAACAACAAGAAACAAAAGACTTGACAACAAGAAACAAAAGACTGGACAACAAGAAACAAAAGACTTAACAACAAGAAACAGAAAATTTCTCATAATAACAAAATGTGACAAAGAAATTTTCAGCCTCGTTTTGACAAAATCTTGTGAACTCCAATCTCATTTGCAAGTCAAACTAAATGTTAAACATTTGTTAAACACTGTTCTGATAAGAAAATCTTATCAAAAGTACTCTTACTATGTATATATATAGCACACTAAAAAATCAATTTACCATGTGAAAAATTCATTATTAATCAAAATCAAATCCATCAAATAACTTTGTTAAGATTGCAGAATAGAGTGTGCCTTAACAAAAGTTACTGGCAGTTTTTAAGCATTTTAAAATGTTTCTTCCATCCATCTAGGATAAATATGTACATGAGTAAAAAGGAGACCGACACACTGTTCATGGTCATAGTACTTACAGTGGCTTCATGGCAACTGGCACACTTGACAACTCTTTGATTTTCTCTTCCACGTATAAAGATAAGCTGCTGACATACTCTGCAAACTACAGTTGGTTCCCCAATTGCACCTGTTGGAGGTGCAGTTGTGAATGGAGGTGCAGTTGTGAATGGGGGCGAGTTGGTATATGGAGGAGGTGCTTCACTGTAGGCTGGTGGAGGAGCATCTGGTATCTGATCAGATGGTGCTGAAATGAAATACTGAAAATTAAAAACAAGTTCACAGACAGGGCTGTAAAACTAATTGTGTATCTGTGACAAAAGAAAAAAAAGGAAAATAAAAAAGACGTATTTGGAATTAACAACTGCACAGAAAGATTTTTGAATATTTTTGCTTTAATTAAACCCACAACCAACAAAGTTCAGTCAGTGAAAAACATTTGTATCAGGTAACCCCAAAACCATCTCTGTTTGCAGGGTTGTAAATCAGCAAGGCTACAAATTTCAAATTGTACTCAAGGCAATGTTCGAAGGGCAAACTTAGAGAGTTTGAGATATCATCTAGTCATCTGCAGCTGCATTTACTTGTCAAAACAAATTTAAAAGTGCCCTCATCTGTGAGCCGAGTCAATTCCAGTCAATGTTTTGACATTAAAACAACTGTTTGATCCTTTGTTGACTTAGAGAGTTTAATAAGAGGGTAACTCTTCAGTCAAATGACTGGTTTATAAGGGGCCTCCACATTAAAAGACAAAATGTCAATCTAGCCTCTGTGAAAAAATACACAAAAGCACCACAGCTGAGCTCCTGACTGATCTCCAAGGAATATGATTCAATAAACAACTCCATATTAATTTCATGCAAAACAAACAAAAAAAACAAGACAGTGTTGTTTCTACCTACAATTAATATCCATTACAAACAATATATCTATACTTTATCACAATCATTAATGCATTTAGGAGTATTATTTTATTTTTATTTTATTGTTCACGGCATACCTTTAAGGGGACCACTATAGAATTCAAGATCTTTTTGATCTTTTAGTGCTATCCTTGCCACTTAGTTTAGGGGTCTGTGTTTTTAAATTTGTTTTTTATGTATTAATTTCTTATTCATTTTTTACTTCACAAATTGTGTAAAATTTTATCCTATTATTTAAATTTTAAATTGTAAACTTATAATTATGTGGCAAATAAAATTTGCTTGCTTATGAGTTGAAGGCACTCAGTTTATTGAACCAAAGCGAGTAACCAGGCACTCAGGATTAATTGAGCACCTTTCATCAAAAGGCCTGGTCAATGATTTATTTAAAAGCATGCAGGGAAGATACCTTTGTAGCAGTTTGTCTCAGCAGAAAGACTATTTTATGATTTTGCACCTCTCTCTGATACAAAAAACAATTTTATGTCATTTTTAAAAAAAGGCCAATGAGAACTGCATGGAGAACTGCAGCTGAAATAAATAAATGCGCAGGGATGCAATGTGAGTTTGCACAAATTATTGCTTCTCAATTGTTTTCTTTCGTTTCTAATT
Organism: Phacellophora camtschatica; assembly: GCA_036873815.1. NCBI lineage: Eukaryota > Metazoa > Cnidaria > Scyphozoa > Semaeostomeae > Ulmaridae > Phacellophora > Phacellophora camtschatica. The sequence goes on along the minus strand of JAYJMH010055649.1, from coordinate 26,459 downwards.
ATCAATCAATCAGTATTGGGGCAATTCCATTTTAAAATGCACATTTTGTTGATTTTTAAAGTTGCTAATTTGCTGCTAAGGCATGAAAATACCACTTGCTATACATCTGAAGTAATTGAGAAACTTTTTATTTCAAATTTTCTCCACAGCATTTTAATTTTTTAAACCGTTTTTTACATTGCACCCAAAATCCCAATGTTAAATTTCAAATGAGTAATATTTGAAAATTTAAAAGCCATTCAAAGGGTCCTTTGTGAATTTTGTAATGTAAAGTTTATTATTTAACTTCAAATTATAACATTTTATATATAGAATATATATTTGATAAACCAAAATATATTTTTTCCATAAAAGTATAGCAGGGCTTGCAGATGTAATGTCTGTTACGAAAATCACACTTTTTTATCATAAAATCAAAATAATGTGTGCCAGTGGTCTCAGATTTAAAACTTTCTTATTTGGTTGCCTGCAAAGTACAACCAATAACACTGTTTAATTGTTTTGTTTAGTTTTCAGTTATTTTCAACGTAACGGACATTACATAACGGACATTACGTAACAGACATTACATGCAGATTTTCTTTGATAGTAACTAATAAGCCAGCCTCTAGCCTCGCAATCAACCTAGTAGCCTCTGTTTCATAATATTGCCCCTAGTTATTAATTTAATCACAAAAACTATTATTTTGTAATTGTGCCATCTTATTGTCATTATGGGAAAGCCCAAGTCATCGAAAACGAGAATGAGAGAATATAGGGAAAGATTAAAGTTGAATAAAGAGAAGAATGGATATCTTGAAGAAAAAGACAGGAAAAGAAAGCAAGCTTCAAGGGAAAAGCAAACAAAAGTTAGTTCTGATGTCAAATCTCACAGAAACAGTCCTAGTTGTAAAAGGGTTGAAAAGTTTCGTGCAAAGAACAGCAATAAGGCCATAAAAAATAAAAATATGCCGATCTACAAGTCAACCAGAACACTTGGGAAAGCTGTTTCCAGAGCAGTAAGATCTCTGCCATTTAGCCCAAGGAAAAAAAGAGTGGTTGTGACCAAGTTAGCAGAAAGAGTTGGATTAGAGAAATCAAATGTTGCACCAAGTAATTTTATTAGCGATGAGACAAAACAGAAAGTCCTTGAGTTTTATTGTCGAGATGATATCTTAAGACAAGCTCCAGGAAAAAGGGACTATGTGACTGTGTGGAATTAAGATGGCAAAGTGCAGCTGCAAAAAAGACATCTGCATTACACTGTTAAAGAAACACATTCACTCTTCCAACAAGATCATCCCAATGCAAAGATTGGAAAATCTGCCTTTGCAAAGCTGAAACCAGCAAATGTCCTCCACCGGCACGAAACTCCAAAAGATGCATGTCTATGCATGTATCATGAGAATGTCATTTTGCTATGTGAGGCTATTCACAAAGCTGTTCCAGAGTTTCCAATCTACTCTTGCAATTTTGTATCAAACCTGGTTTGCTCAACAGAATCTCCAAAATGTATGATGGGAAACTGTGAAACATGCCAAGATAAGATCAGACAGTGGATTACCAGTTTTGAGGGGCCCTCATTTAACAAAGAAATATTTTGGTATCAGTGGTCAAGAGATGGAGAATATAACGAAATGGCACATGCAAGAAGAAAAGAAAATCAAGGAGCAATGGATGAATCTAGAAAGGGAAACAAGAAGAAGATGGAGAAGAGCTGTCAAGTTGGCACAGTAGCTGAGGCAATGACAAGTTTAGCAGAAAATATGCCTGAATTTCTTATTCATGTGTTCATAAAAAGAGAACAGAGCAACATTTTCCAATACAAACTTATGAGCATTCCACCACAAAGCGCAGTGATTCAAATTGATTTCAGTGAAAACTATGCCCTTCAGCATCAAGGTGAGATACAATCTGCCCACTGAAAGCAAAACCAGCTAACATTGTTCACAATTTGCGCTTGGATGCAGAAAGAAACAAGGAGCATTGTTTATGTTAGTGATGATCTTGACCATGATAAAACATCAGTGCTGGTGTCCATGAATCGCTTGCTTGCAGAGCTTAGGGTGAATGGCATTGATAAAATAGATATATTTTCAGATGGCCCTTCATCTCAATTTAAAAATCAATATGTCTTTAACTGCCTGCCAGTGCTTCTTCAGAGACATGACCTTTCTCGTTTGCACTGGCACTTCTTTGCTACATCTCACGGAAAGGGTGCTGTTGAAGGTATTGGTGGTACTGTGAAAAGAAATGTGTGGATGGAAGGTTTGTCGTAAATTCCCTAGATAATTTTTGCTCAGTTGCAAAAAAGAGAGAACAGAAAATTGAAGTATTTCCATTTTCTGCTCGAGAGATGCAAGCAGCTGCAAAGGAAATGCATCTTAAAGAAATATTTGCACATTCAAGACCAGTTATTGGGATAAAGAGAAAACATTTTGTTGCAGTTCGCGAGGATGGTACACTATTGTGCAAAGATTATTCAAATCAAGAGGATGATAATGAAATATGCAAAGAGTTATCTTCCCCCATTGATAGTTTGGATAAGTCTGATCATGAAGTAGATGAATGGTATGAAAAGGAGTGCGATAAAATGTCACCACCAGCAGAAATCATCTGTGGCGAATATGTTTTATGTCGGTATGAAGGGGAGCTCTTTCCAGGCCGTGTTTTAACTGTCTACCCTGATGGGAAGGGCGCAAAGGTGATGGCAATGGAAAAATGTACTGGTGGTTGGCGGTGGCCAAAGGAACATGATGAGATTGATTATCTGGAAGAAGATATCATAGAAAAGATCGCCTATCCTACCCCTATTAACAGTAGGGGTACCTACAGAGTGCCTGAGCTAGAGGGGAAATGGGGAAAGTGACTTCTAAGTAACAATAAGTTAACATTTTCATAAACAAACACCAGACTGTTATATTAAATTACTTTAAAAAGTTGATCAAATAATTGTGTTCTATCATTGTTTTATGACTGTTTTTAGAAAGTTTTTGTTAAGACTGCCCTTGTTTTATTCTTGGGTACTTTTCCTGCATTTTAGACATTATTTTTGGGGAAAAAGAGCAAACTGTTTAAAATTTATCTTTCTCTGGTTGTGTACTGTTTGGCATTTGTGTAAACATTCTTAATACCAAATTTCGCAAGATTCCATTGAAATATCCAAGATTTATCAACATGCGACAAATATGTAATGTCCGTTACGATTATCATGTAATGTCCGTTACACACATTTTACACTTTCTTATGAAAATTAGACAAGGTTTTCACTAATCACCAATAATTTCATCAAATAATATCTTATTATGTCAAAAATTTAATTTATTTATTGCCATAGGAACTATAATTGAGACATTATTCTGGTTTGAAAAGTAGCACTAAAGTACATGTCTTTTCTGGTGTAATGTCCGTTACACTAAAAAGATCCTTAATGATTCAAAAATGGTAACAAATACTAAAAATTGAACAGATCAATTGTTTACATCCTTATATAATAACTTTTAAGTTGTTATTTTCTAAGAATTATAAGAGAGCCTCAAGCAGAAATCTAACTTTATTCCTGATAAATTGACAAACACTGTAATGTCTGTTACGTGGAATCGCCCATCAGTACTTTGTTTTATAGCTTGATTATATTGCCTGTTATAAATGAAACAACCAGACCCAAAAAGAAATCAGGCAACTGCCCAATTAGAAATGGGTGCAACTGCTTCTGTGCCTGCAGTCAATAGTTGCATATAAGTAGGGGGGTTATCCAGCCCTAAAATATCCAGGGGCCCGTTATTTCTCTCAGCAGAACTGAAAAAACACACCTAAAAACAAATTCATAAAGAAAGTAACCAATCTGTGATGTCTGTCATTCCAGTTCCTGTTTTCAAGCTGCATTCAACAACTGTCAGTCTTTGAGATAACTGCTTTTTGAGATCATCTATTCTGAGAATGAATTTTAATTCTTGAACACTTAATCCTAAATAATGTTCAATTTTGTTGAAAAGGAGAAGCACTGGAACTTTTGCTAAAGGTTCTGAATTTAAAATGTTTAAGAGCAAAATTGTTGATGCAGAAACCTGATAATTGTTTGCAACGTCAATCATGAATATAACTGCATTCGTTTCTAAGTAATAATTCTTCCATATGGGAGCCATTGCACCACCAAGCTCTCTAAAATTGATTTTCTTTTTGTTAAAAGTGATGGTTGCTAAATTTGTTCCAATTGTTGGCACAGTTGAAGGCATGCTTTCAAAAATCTTCTGTCCATCAGATAAATCTTGGGTCACATTTTGTATCCTTTTTAAAAACAACGTCTTTCCACTTCCTTCTGGACCAAGCACCAAGACCTGTAGTTCTTGACTCATAATAACAGATGATGCATTCAAGTGAATGAGCCCCTAAAGTCGACCAAAGTTACTAAAATAAACAATACAACTTCTTTTGAGCAACAGAGGTGGAAATTTTGTTTTATTTTGGGGGTCAAATGCCAAAAAATGGCTCAAATTTCTGACAGATGTCCAAACTATTACTTTCTGACAAATGCCATCATAGTAATATGACATTTTTATCTACTGTATCTATATCATTTGGCAAGATTTGAAGGGGGGTTGCTTATTATGACGTCATATATACAAACCATGGATTATTTGTATGCATTGTTTTTGAATTTAACTTTTAGCCTAATTATAATAATACAGTACTAATTAATAATTTTTTTAATTTAGATATTTTGTTATTTTTATTTAATTAAATTAGCTAGTAGGTAGGACTTGTACGTAGTTGTAGTTGGTTGGTACATACAATTTTAAATTATTTTTTAAATAGTTCAGCTAGTTGACAGGCTGGATAAAAAGATTCAGTAACGTACAAAAACTATTTTGAAGACAAATAATAACAGATTCCTCACCCACACGTACGCAGCACAGCTCCATTCAAAATATGTACTTCAGGTTTTTTTAACTAACAATAACAACACAGGGATACAAACGATAAAACGAAATCACAGAATATGGAAAATGCGCAAGTGAAAAATGTTTTTGTGCGCATGACGATTTTGTTTCAAATTACTTGTCTACATTCCGTCTAAGATTTTTCATATTTTCATATTTCATTTTAAGCAGGCCCGTAGGAAGGGGGGGTTGAGGGGCTTCAGCATCCCTCCCTCCCCCTCCCCATCCCCCAATAATTTTAAATATCACATAAAAACGTTGTGTTATTTAGCAAGTTAAGGCTTAGAGACATCTACTTTCTCTCAAACCATCAATTTGGGCTAATAGTCATCTTTGGATGTTTTACGGCGAATGATTTGGGAACCGAACTGAATCTTGAAAGCAAAGAAACCCAGCCAGGCCATACGAACTAAAATTATAAACATACAATTAATATTACTCTTGTGGCACTATGTTTAGATTCTTTTTGCACTTTTGAAATTGTATAGATTAAAAATTGAGAGAAATACAGAGTAATCTCTTGGTAATATTTCTCACTAAATAGGGCGTTCCTGGAAGAGTAAAAGGGCGTGTAGCAGAAATATTTACGCCCCTAACAGTATTGCGAAAGTGGGGCTCAACAATACCTATGTAGAGAATATTCAAAATTTCTTTTGGTAGAGAAGACTTGGCATGTTGTAAAAAGCCAACAGCTCTGAAAACTTTAATAGTTAAAACTGCTTTAATTTGTTCTTTCTAATCTAAAGAGCTGTCAGTCTGTAGACCAAGGTATTTTGTTTTTTGGACCACGTCGAGTTCATTGTCGCGAATTTTCAATTCCAAATCTTCATTTCTACTTTTGAGAATTTTATGCTGCTGTTTGGTAGGAAACTAGAAACAAGTAACCTCATCCAGCTGAGTCATATCAGAGGATTGATAACACAGACTGGTGTCACCAGCATACATGGACACAACATGATCTTAGAGCTTTTTGGGAAATCATTGATACAGTTGAGGAAAAGTAGGGGCCAAGACATGAGCCTTGTGGCACACCAGTCTCTAAGTCCCCAATTTCTGAGTCAATGCAATTGACGACCCTACAAATCTGCTCACGACTGGAAAGGTAAGATCTAAACCAAGAAAGTTCCCGTTGTTGAATACCATAGTGTACAAGCTATTGGCACAGAATTTCTTGGTCAACAGATTCACAGGCCATTTAAGTCAATAAATACCAAACCCACAAACTTTCCAAGATCCAACCCATTGTACCAGTAATCCGTATTTTTAAGCAAATATGTTACTGTGGAATGATTGTCTATTTATTTCCAAAAACGTTTCTCAATTTTCATTGATCTCACCAATTGAGAAATATAGACTCTTTATAATTGCAATTTAAAAAGTGGGGTGACTGAGTGTCTCCTCTGGAGAAAGAAAACCTTTTATAAAAATATTTAAAAAAATTTCGGATCCCATGTTTATTCTTAGTTTTAGCATAGTCATTAGAGAAAATGACTATGGTTTTAGGTTTCAAACCCCATAAACGTTTATGAAAATAATTTGAGATCCCATTAATTGAGAAATTATTTTCAAACATTTTCTGTCGTTAAAATTCTTTGAATATCTGATCGAAAATAGTGCTTTTGTTGGCGATGTTGAGGATAGTGCAATGGTGGTAAAAAACGAAACAGCCCATAACAGTTGTTTCATTTCATTTCATTTCTTCAGAGCTTTGCTCCTCAAGATCTCTGCAGGAGATAGCAAATTTGAAGCCCAAGCATTAAAATGTTGCAATAGGAAATGTGCGAGATTATATGACTTATATGATATCTATGGGATCTTGGATTATGGAATGCTGAAATCTGGATTTTAAGACAATGGAATGTTGTAATATGGAATGCTTGATGAGGAATGTTGGAAATGAAATGTTGGAATATAGAATGTTGGAAGATATGGAAAGATTGACAATGGGATGTGAAGTCTGATGGTGAGCCAAGGCCTTCCGCAGGAGCTAGGATCTTACTTCCTAGTCACATAATGTGACATGCACAATTCAATTTCAGACACAGCCTTCTTTCTGCAGATAAATTTCAGACCCCTCTATATATGCTTCCACCCCTCCCTGCCACAATTAACGACCGCCCCCTTACTCTCATTGTTTAATAAACAATGCAGCCTCCCCCCAATAATGTTGTCACATGACATGATACATCACTGACGTTCAACGAACTTTTGGAGTCACATGCCTCGCCTGGCGTCCTTGACCTCTTTTGGTCAGCGGCAAGCAATTTTTTGTCGAAAGAAACCCAAAGAATCACAGAAATATAAACAAAATAAGCTAAGCTAATACTGAACAACTTAAATGACAAATGTGATGACAAACAGTGGAGATGGACAGAAATAACGCCAGGGAGACTGCAGTGACTTCAAAGGAAGTTGGTCTTTTTGAAGAAACAAAGTTGAGAAATGTTATCGAATCGAAAGAAGGTGTTTAGATATATTCTTCGTGTTACTTATTCCGTTAAATCTCATTACAGGCCTATGCAATGTGTACACCATGTGTAAATATCAACAAAAAACGTACTGCGTATGGTAATTTTTTATCAGCATTTACATTTATTTGATGTGAACCTGACATTTGAACCTGACATTTGAACCTGACATGTGAACCTGACATGTGAACCAAACATCAGAAAATCAACATTTTATTTTCAGTTCAGGAATCCTCAATTTTCTATTCTGTCGAGAAAAGGACAACAACACTTCCTGGTTACTTTCCCAGGGTGAAAAATTTGCATTATCGCACTTCCTCTTAGGGGGGAGAGTGGCAAGGGCAATGCATTTCTGGTGAATTCGTGGATAAGAATCGCAGTTCCTCTAAAACATTTTACACATCTTATTATTCTCTCTCCTATAAACAAAATCTTGCATAAATCATAATCGTAGTTGAGCCTGCCCCACACGACAATTGTTGTCTTTGAAAGACTAAAGACGATGTGCATTTTTTTATCATAATATGTTATGTGGCCCAAAGTTCAAAGCAAAAGTTCAAAGTTCAAAGTAAAAATAACCAACCGTCGTTTGCTATCGTTTGCTCTCTTCTTCCCACTACCCCCACTACATTTCTAGCACATCGAAGGAAGATGAACCAATAAATAAAATTGAAACGGCATTATTCTGAATAGTGGAAACAATTTTTCTTTTATACACGTGACAAATCTAATTTGAAGAAGTCACCCGATCGCAAGTACACATTTTTAAGTTTGATGAATTGCATGAGAACTGATTTCTCGAGATGATGGGAGGAAGAACCAAATGTATGCAAAATGTGTGCAAAAATGGAGGGGGTATGCAATGTATGCAATGTGGCATACCAAGGCGGGACTCACTATAAGTAAGTGACGGGGATTCCGGAATTTTTCTTGGAGGTGTAGCCCCTTATTTACCGAGTAAATTAGTCCCTCAAGGTTGGATTTGGGGGGCGCAGCTCTAAATAGTATTGGACCACGCCCTTTTCTTTCGCGGGAAATGCCCTGTTTTTGAGAGTAATGCCGTACAATACTTGTCCATTCGATGCAAATCTGTTTTTTAAAAAAGACTCAAGGTACTAATTTTTGAAAAAACAGTAACTCCAACTTCATTCAATAAGACATATTTGATTTCGAATAGGACAGCAAAAGAATTTTCATCAAATTTTTACCGACCAAGTTCTCGATTTTACCGACTAGATCAACCAGACAAATTTTTGGGGGTGTCACACCCTATACCCCCACCCCCTGTTTAAACCAAAACTATATACCATTTTATTATGGAAATTTAAACAACATCAAACAACAAAAATCGTGTACTGCACGGATTACAACGATTAAAGTAGACATTCACATCAACGCTTGCTCTCACATAATCTCGAAGAAACTGAAAAACGTCAAATTTCTAACGCTCATCCCGGAAGAGAATTTCAGAATTCAAGATAATTCCACATTCCGCACATACCATGTAAACGCAGGCCAAAACACACATTTGTTAGAGAAAATCTCGGAGTTGTTGGAGAAAATCTCGGAGTTTGTTGCGAGTTTTTATACGGCAAGTTACAACTTACTTCTTTGGGTCGTCCAAGATATTTTATTTTTCAAACGGAAAGTTACAACTCTCCTCATGGACGGCCCAAATATATTGGACGACCCAAAGAAATAAGTGGTAACTTTTCGTTTAAAATTAAATTGATTGGACGAAATTGTCAACAAAATTTTGTCTGAGGCAAAACCTCCGACAAAATTTCCAAAACAGATTTTCTCCAACAACTCCCGAGATTTTCTCGACAGCTCCGAGATTTTCTCGACAGCTCCGAGATTTTCTCCGATAACTCCGACGTCTCCAACAACCCCGTGTTTTCGGCCTGGCCGTAACGGTAAACGCACTGCGAAAAGGATGTTACCATCATCATGCATGGCCTAAAATGTTTTTGATGTGATGTGATGGATGATATGATATCAGCAAGAAGCCCTTTCCTTTCGCAGAAAGCAATGAGTAAGTTTTATATTTCTGACACAACATTGTTCACTGATAAATTGCTTCATCCTAATCGTTTTGACTACACAGAAATCAATGGAAAAGTCACCCCTGCCTCCAACCAAACGATGGAATACTGCACATCAAACATTAGAACAAGGCTGAGAAAAAAGCAAAAGAAATGGACAGCTGTTGTTACTCTTGCTGCATTGCTCCTGATCACAATTTTCATTTTGACAGCATTTTTGGTTGCCAGAAATGCTGCAAAACCTGTTCATCTACCTATTGTTGTGCCGCAAATTTGTGACAGTAAATGTGACATACAGTTGGCCGAAACAATTGCAGAGGGCATGACCTACGAGAAAGGGTCCATTAGCAATCCAGCAATTGTTGGCAAATTGAAAGAGATTCTTGGATCAGCAAAGAAAAGTATTGAAATTGCATCCTCATACTGGACATTGCGGGAGTATGATGTGAAAGGGGGGCCATACCCAATGGCCAAAGTGGGTAAAGAGATATTTGATGGACTTGTTGAAGCTGCTATTGACAGAGGTACAGTTAAAAAAAAACAGATAGTTAAAACTGGAATATTATCCAGTCTGCGGAGTGTGTCACATGCACGCATGAGATTTTCTTTCCAAAATTGTTGCATGCACACCAATATTTAATGAGGGGGGGGGGGTCATAGCTTTCATTCTAATTCTCAGGGGGGGGGTCATGGTTTTCACTCTAATACGAAAAAACTGGCTATTTTTCATTCGAAAACCGAAAAGCATCTCAAAATATTGAAAGAAACCAAAACTGAGAATGACTTGTATATTTATATTGATAGATATCCTGCAAACACATATTGCAATGCAAATTTTTAGTGATACAAATATCTTTTTTTTGGCAATGCAATGGGAATCGAATCTTGCTGTGAAGGAAGAAAACTGCTCTCTTGATGCTTTTGTAAATATTGAATTATGCCCAGACTGGACTCTTTGTAGTGTGGGGGGGGGAGGGGGGGACAATCAGGTATATTGTCTTTTTTGGCTGTAAGAAACAAAGAATCCATTACTGGAATTAATCAAGCATCTATTCAGATTAAATATAAAATTGCAATCCTTCTTGGGGACATTTCTGTGGATAATACTTTTTGAAAAATGTAGTTTTAAATCATTTAGAAAACTCTGCAAAAATTGTCTTCCATTAAACGTTTGTTCTCCTCAGGCGTGAAAATTAGAATAGTTCACCAGGTTCTAGATGGAAAGTATTCAACCAATGATACAGATACCCTCAAGAAAGTAAAAGGTATCGAGGTCAGAACACTTGATATGGAGAAATTAGCTGGAGCTGGAATAATTCATACAAAATTATGGATTGTTGATGATGCGCAAATGTATCTTGGCAGTGCTAACATGGACTGGAGATCATACACAGAGGTATCAGAGCCTTTTCGGTATTGATATTTCAATCATGTTGGAGGCTCAGTGCAGATTGCAGATATCACTGGGGGCTTATTGTTCTAAAAATAATTAATAATAGACTGCATTAAGATTATTGGGGGAGCTAAAACCCATCCACTACCAAACCCACATACAACATATTATGTACTTTCACCAGAGTGAATCAACTGAACCATGTCAATTTTATAAAATTGATTTAAATGTCTTTGAGTAAGGGAAAACTTTGTAAAACTTGTAAATTTCATCGTAATGTGTGCAATACTGAAATCTGTTATTTACAGTACATTTTCCCTTTGGGATTTTTATTGCATTTTGACAAGTTCCTTAAATGTCAGCATACTGAAGAATTATTAGTTTATTTTGATAGGTATTTTTGGAATTTTTGTACTGGGTGTCCCAGAAAGGTAACAAAATTGATCAGGGCTAGTGATGAGAATTTAGCCTGAATAATCAATCTGAAATAATTTTTTAAGTAATGTAAATTTAGGTTATATAGATTATTTATTTTAAAATTTAAAGTTTTTGAATGGAGGCTCCCTTAAAAATCAGTCATCGGATTGAAGGTTGACCTTCCTAAAGAATTGAAATGAGAAAAAAAATGAAATGATATACAGTTACCTCGAACAGAATTTTGTTTTCAAGTAAACTATCAAGGATTTACTTTAAAAATTATTTCGAATTGATTGAGCTAATTTCTCATCACTAGCCCTGATCAAATCTTCACCTTTTTGGGACATCTGATGATATTCCCTGTTGATCTTTCTTTCCAGACAAAATAGGGTTCTGCAGCAGATGTACTTTAAAAAACAATTTTGGATGTCTTTATGTCCATTCTTTGCTGGTTTTTATAAAAGATTACTTATTTTATTTTTTTGAATTGTTTCTTTTTACAGGTGAAGGAGTTGGGATTGATAACTCGTAACTGTGCATGTCTTGCTGCTGATATGTCCAAAATATTCGATGCATATTGGTTACTTGCTCTGCCTGATGCTAAAATTCCCATAAAATGGCCTTACTCTTACAATACCAATTTTAACAAAGGTAACTAACCTGGTTATACAGGAAAAAATGAGTTGCCGAAAATCTTTAAAATTAAATTTATATGTAGGACTGGTTTCATTTTGAAGCAAAAAACAGTTTCAGCACAGCTATGGGTGATCTGTGAAAGCAAATTCAGTGGACAAGGAACAATTTTTGATCTCAGAGCTGATTGCTTTGAGTTTTTATTGACTCCATGTTTTTGCTCAGAAATTCTGTTCAACTTCTCTGGAAGTTCAAGACGATTATTGTGTATTGTTTAAATCCAGAAGGAGTGTTCGGGTTTAGCATTTATAAAGCTGCATTTTTGTCTCTCAAGACAATTGTCTGAAAATCTTAAAATCCTCAGCACAAAGATAAGTATAAAATCAGTATGTTTCAAAAACGAAAAACAAGCACTACTAACTTCGGAAACGCTTAAAAGCAATCGTGCCTCATCGTTGTCCCAATAGATGTTTTTAGAGAAGAAATACCCCTCTGCCTACAAATGTTTGGCATGATATAATTTATGCAACGTCAGCAAGACAGGATTTTCGATCTCAGTGTAGCTTGAAATCTGCGAGGCTACAAATTTCAAATTGTACTCCAAACGACGCCCAAAGTGTATTTCTAGTCGTCTGCAGTCACGTTTGACAAGTGAATCTTTTTAAATTTTAAACTCCTAAATCGCCATTAAAGCAAGCTTGCTATTTTAATGTCAAAACATGTACTGGAAATAAATGATGTTTCTTCAAATCATAGTCAATGGAAAAAACATTTCCTATTGACTATGTTCAAGTTAACTTGAAAGCTCACAGATTATGGCAATTTTAATTTAAAGTTTTGGACAGGTAAACGTAGTCGCAGATGAATGGATGATATCACAGACTTCGCTAATTTTCTGTTTCAGACAACCCTCTGATTATCAACAATGGAAGTGTTCAAAGTAAAGTGTACTTTTCCTCGTCACCTCCACGATTTTGCCCCTCCAACCGAACTGATGATATAGAAGCAATTGTTAATATTATCAAGACTGCAAAGAAATTTGTTTACGTGGCTGTTATGGATTATCTTACTGCAATTATCTATTCAACACCAAGCAGGTATGCACCATTTCCATTTATTTCCATTTGAATACACACAATTTGTTTTTATGCATGCCATGAAGATTACAAGATTGCTACATATGTGATACACATCAGAGATCAGTGTATGTGCCGGGTAACAAAAAAAAACTATCCTTGTTTGCAAGGCTGTAGCTTTTTTAGATTATATGCAAGGCTTTCATTCAATCTAAAATTGTTTCCTTCAATCTAAAAAACGAATATCGAGAACCATGAAACGTTTTCAACTACAAATTTCTTTTCGTAAGAAATTTTTCGCCCAGTGGAAATTTTTTAATTGTGAGAATATTTTGTGTTTAAGGTGAATGAAAATTTCTCATGGCCATAAATATGATTTCGATGAGTTTACCATTGGAATGGTTTAACAAACCGTGAAGGTCTAAGGATGTAATTTATAATGCCGATAAGACTGCGCCTCTCAACATCACAAGCATGGCAAAGCAGAAAAAATGTTATGTGCGCATAGCTACATAATGATTCTTCTTTTTTGAATTATAGGTATTGGGGAGTGATAGACAACGAATTACGCGCAGCCGCTTACGACAGAGGCATTGAGGTGCGTTTGCTGATAAGCAGTTGGGCACACACCAAGAAGGAAATGTTTCCAATGCTGAGATCGACATTAGCATTTAGTGATGCCTGCAAATATGGAAATATCACAGTTGTAAGTATTACATTAGTCTGGTATTTAGCGATGCCTGCAATTATAGAAATATCACAGTTGTAAGTAAGTACTTATTCAATTATCCACCCTTCTCGGGACACGGGATTTCAAAATGCGTGCGGATAATCCAAAATTCCGGAAAATCGAAAATATATAATAACCGCAGAAACCAGCATAAATCAACAAGAGTAGTGTTTTTAAAGTTTTTTTCTAAAGCACACTTGACCACACACTAAATACTCTTAAAATAAGAGTTAATCTTTGGCTGAATAACTGCGAGGATTGCAGTAAATCAAAGTATCACGTTATGAGTTTCAAAAACTTTTGCGACTGTGCATTGTTTATGTTCGTAACGTATACTGTTTACAAAATAAGTAAGTAGGCCGACCCATAGGTCGAAGGCAACCCAAAGGCCCCTTTTTTATTTGCTGCTACCCATAAAATATTCAATTTCATATACGAAATATACATATTGTATAATTGAATATACGAAAAATATTCAATTTCATATACGAAATATACATATTGTATAATTGAATATACGAAAAATATTCAATTTCACGTTGCAGATTTGAAAAGCACAACGTTCTGATGCCCCAAGGGAACAACATTTCTCACATGTTTATTCTTTAAATTTTAAATTCAATTGTTTTCCATGTCGAACTGGTACTCGTATTCATTCTGGATCTAAACCTTCTTATTACTTTTAATTCCTTTCAAAAAAGGAGGCCTCGTTTCAATACAAGCTAAAACGTTTGCCTATTCAAATCCAGTTTCCTGTGGCTATATGTGTCTCTATATATTGAATAGCCAAAGGAAATCACATGAAAATTGAAGTCGCCGGATGCTCGCCAATTCAGGGAACATTAATGTTCCAATTTGAAACAGTTGGCAACATTGGACGACTGGAGATGCTTAAATACTGTAGCTAAAAACCGAAATATTACCATGTAACCACTGGAATTCAGATGCCAAAATAGTTATTGCAGATAATTTTATATCACATTAATTGAATTATTTCGTTGCCTTCTCTTATTTCTTGGAAAGAGAATACAACAAAATGATTCAATTAATGTGCTAGGAAATTGTCTGCAACTACTATCTTGGCGTCCGAATTCCCATGATGTAACCTTCATGCAGTTTTACTAAGAGTAACCAACGTTTTATTTCTCCATGCAGAAATTATTCACTGTTCCACCTGGCAAAATTAGCATTCCATTTACTCGTGTGAACCACAATAAATATATGGTGACAGAATCGACAGCTTACGTTGGAACATCGAACTGGTCTGGAGACTATTTCATAAACACTGCCGGAATTGGCTACGTTATTTCTCAGACGAACTCGACTTCTTATTCCATACAAGAGCAGCTTAGAATGGTATTCGAGCGAGACTGGAATTCAAAATATGCATCTCCACTTCGTCCGTGATAAAAATTTTAAAACTCACATGAAAGTCAAATTTTTATATGGGCTTTTTGGTATCAAGTTAGCTCGCATCTGTGTATAAACCCGCAGAACGATTTTATAATACCAAATAGTTGTAACAATGAAACGATGGGGCTGTCAATATTTTGGGAAGGTATGTTAATAATTTAAAACGAAGAAGTTATATACTTTATATTACCCAATTTATTTGCGAAAAGGGCCATCCATGAAGAAGTTAACTTCGAAGACCTATTCTCAACATTACTCAACTATAACTGCTAGCAAACCGATAAAAAATATTTCGAAAGACAAAAACGTATGAATTTACGAAGGACATAGGTTGAATTAATAGATGTGTCAATAATGAAATCGGTTTGTAGCTAAGTAGATAGTGGACCCATGTTGCAAACTTGAAGAAGATACATTTAGTAAGATCCATCAGAGTTACTTCTATCTTTTACAAAATAATATACTAAGTGATATTTCGATGAAAAACGTCCACGTGTTGACATTAAATATTTCTTTGTTTGGTAGTATTTCAATTCAGTTTTCAAAGATTTCGCAAACCTGCACAAGAAACGCCGCAAAATACGTCCCAAAATTGTGCCAAGGAAAGTTATGTTTACAAAGTCCTATATATGCGGGGTCGTAGAGATTTTAGGGAGGTTGAGATTCAGAACGAGCACAGAGATTAGAAAATGCACTCTAAAAGTAGATTTTGAAAAAGAAATATCTTCTTGATTTGCTATTCTTTCTATTTTTACAATGTCACGGGTTCTTTGTGGATTAGGCCTTCTTGCTGTCACTACAATTAAGCAATTTCCCTCATCTTCTTAGAGTTTTCAGATTGTTTTTCCAACAGATTACAACGAATAATATGTTAAACGTTAAAGAACAAAACATTTGTCTTCAATTTTTAAATAAATTTGTAACAATAGAGATCTTGGGTCACCCAGAAAAGGTTTTCACACGTTGCAAATTCACAAAAATTTAATTACGTTACCAATCGTGCTTATTTTTGAGCAGTTACATAACTAAGGAAGGTCAAATTGTTGCAAAAATAATAAATGATCTTGTAGTAGCTCAAACTCAGTCAAATATAGCGTTTTCACAAGAGACCTGGTTCTGATGCATGTTAAATGGGGTTCTGAACAATCCTCAAATCAATTTTTTTGTTTATTCCCATCATTTGATGTTGTTACAAATTTCATGCGATTTATTATGCGAAATAATAGTACGCTCCTATAAATTATAACAGGCAAGCTTTTTTGCCACAGTTACAAAATTATTGAAAAGTATGGCTCAAAAGTAGGTTTTCAAGCTGCAATTACGCATAACTTCTTTAAGTGACCATAAATTAATTTGGTCCTTTCCATGGCTGATGAAAAATGTATTTTTAAGATTAGTGACAAAATCAAATTTTCGCGATTTCTCAAACGTGTGAACATTTTTTGGATTACCCGGTTTTTAACCAAACATTTTCTATTTTCCATTTTCTATTTTCTATTTTCACTTCTACATGCTAAATGATGTGAATATTGTGTGCTCTTTATGTTTTTAAACAAATCTTGTTGAGGATTGTAATTGAAAAATGTAATTAATTTATGTAAATTGATATTTTATATCCTGAAAAGAGTTTTTCATCGCATGAAATGAAGCTCGTTTAAGGTACCAAGGAAGAGCAAAACAGGCCTAAAATTGGATTTTTATCCATTCGACAAATCGAGGGAACATTTAATATTTTATCAACGAACAGGAAACATAGGAATCTCTGGGAAAAAGTTTGAGACAATTTCACTCTTGCCCATTGCGCCATTTAGTTAAGAAGAACACGTGAAATATACGTTCATTGACTACATTGTCATTAGAAGCCATGGACACATTTGTCATAACTATACGCATTGACAGAGCCTAAACTCTGGCCCTCTAATCTCTTTCAACTCTTGCAACTTTGGAGAAAATAAAGTCTACACCTATTACAAGGAACCTCTTAAATATATTTTAAGATATCACTCAGAGTTGTTTGTGTGTGAAGTGAGTGTACAAATCGTTTTTCTCCCCTCCTCTCGCAAAACATTCGCCTTGCTTCCACTGGCATGGCACTTCACATCATTGAATTTTTTATAAGAAGCCACGCAGTCCACCTTGTTGCCAGAGAGAATGAGAACTATGTTTTTTTCATCAAAACATTTATCAGTTACCTGTGTGTCTTCCCGTGTGTCTTCGACTCGTGATAAATCCAAGGCTATTGTTGCAATAGTTTGATAACAATGTCTAGTCCTTTTGTTTTACCAGGCTCGAGTTTTTTGGATATGCTTTTTAAGTCACTTTTCACGCGATCTCGAATGTCTTTGATGCCAGATTCTAAAAGACTGAAATGAGGAGCGAAAAGGTTAAAATTTAAACAAAAATATATCAAGAAAGTGATCTTGCAGGAAAATCATCTTGCATAAAAGTGATTTTACAGGAAATTTTTGTAGAATTTTGTCGAAAGTTATGTTGTTTACTATTTTAAACTGCCAATATTTTGCAGGAAACTTGCCAGCAAAATTTGTTTGGTCGCAAGCAACAAATAAAAATTCCTAGCCATGAATTGAACAAAAATGTCTTTCAGCGCCTAGCATCATTTTAAAAAGGAGCTTTCCCTGCAGCAATCTGAAAACTGTTGGGTGTCAACTTCTACTTTTTGTCCAAATAAAGCAAAACATTGGTAACATGTCATCACGATAGAATCATTTAAAGTGATCTGCTCTCATGGCAAAATAAATGTTCTTACCAAAAAGGCTAAATGCATTAAATAACCTAAGACTACTCAAAAAGGGTTTATGCCGGACACGTTTAGTGTCATTAAGCTCCGGGCTATATTTACTTTTATGATAAAGAATTTATTTATAAATAACATTATAGCCACACCACACGTGAACGCAATTATGAAACTTTCAAGACCTGTTTACCTTGCAACAACAAATGCTCCTCTGTTAAATTCCAGCCAATTTTTCAGATTACCCTCTGCCATTGAATCCAGCAATATTTTGCAAAAAACAGTTGATTCTGATAAAAAAGGAAAACACCACATTATGCCATCAAAGGAGCTACGCGTTCAAACCTTTGAATGGTTGATCTCTTTGTTTTCTCCTAACCAAATTGAATAACATTAACACCTCGATGCATTGTTTGAGTGGGATATAGACCGTTTTGGATGGCTTCAGTGAAATCATTTACATGCTCTGCTTTTGACTTTTTGCATGGGCTTCAGGAAAAGTGAAGGTCAATTTTATTACTTCCATTTTTTCTTGCTCTACATGTAGTACATTCCGTGTTTTGATCTTTGTAGTCACAGGGGAACGAGGGTTGCTCTTCCCTCTTGTTTCCCGGTGACAAAACTAAAAACACGGAATGTAGGACCAGTGGAATAAAAGGAAAATTGCACGCTCTGTTTTTGCAGTGTTTGTAAAAAGTATTTTTGCAAATTAACCTAAACGCCTTGGTTCATATTTGTTCATTGAATCTCTTCAACTCCCATGTTTTTATGCGATATGAAAGAGTCTCAGAGGACAGCTATAAACCAAGACATTTAGATTAATCTACAGAAATAATCTTTCCAAAACCGGAATGTGCAATTCATTTTATCTCAGCAACCTACAATAGTCTAGGTCCCGTTCGAATATTTCCCATTATGCAATTTCGTGTCCCTAGAGGATAACAAAGTTAACCTAGTTAAAAACACTTGTCATTAACAAACCTTTTTCTTCCCTTGCTTTGTCAAGTTGCACGATCCTTTTTATAACCCAATGAGCGCAAGGATGAGTTATGACATGTCCCTGTATAAGGAATAAGAATGTTTTAACCCTTTCGCCCCGGCAAGGGCCATACGGCCCACTAAAAAATAACATAAAACATCATATTTTCAGGAGGTAACTGTGGGTAGAACTTTACAGTAATTCCAGATATTTCAACGTATCGTATAAATAAAGTTTATCATATAAATTAAGTTGTTTTTCATGTCCTACCCCCTGCAAAATAAAATTTGAATACGATTTGCCTGTTTAGCAAAAATAACTCCGGGCGCGAAAGGGTTAAGTCCCTACAGTAAAAACCCCATCAGAACCGTTTATGTTTTGAAAGAGTGCCCAACAAAGGTTCTTAATCTTGGGGCATTAAATTTTCGAAACGTTCAAGTGAAGGGGGTCAGTCTACTAGCAATGTGTAGAAACTATATTATTTTAACTCCCAAGGACTTAAAGTTATACTATTTTCCAAACATTTGTGGCGAAAATTCAAGAACAAATAAAAAATTCCAACTTTAAATATCTTCAAAAATCAAAGAAAAAATGTACAATCTTTCAGTTGCACGTGTAATCTGCTGCCTGTGCAAACAATATGTTCAAAATTTTGCCTTTACTTAACACAACTAAACATTGTATCTGATATCTCAAGAATCATTTTCTATCTGTACTTCGTATAATTTTCGTAACGTATTAGTTGGTGTGAATTGGTTAGATTTTTGTAAAATTACAACTGTTGTATTAACAAACTTAAAAGAACTATAAAATTAAATTAAAGGAACTAGTACGTTACAGGGATGACTGGAGACAATTTGTGCAAAGGATCACCATTAGTCGAACACGACTTGATCGAATTTAATGATGCTAATATTTAGATGTTAACTGACCTCGCTTTCAGCTTCAGCACTAATCTCTTTTGCAGCCAAATCGGCAATTGCTTGCATCAATTCTTTGCAATCAACATCTTCAAAAAATAACATGAACGTGATCAACGAATAATGATTTTATTGATGAGATATAACGGAAGGTGTACTGCAAAAAGTTGCTGAAACTAAAATAACATCTTAGGGCCTGTTTATCTGAGCATAGCGGGATGAAATTGCGTTCATATGGCTGCCAAGTTATCCCGGCTAGTCGAGATATCGCTTTCAGCTTCCGGGATCCCCTCTAGCCGAGAATTCTTCCCATATTAATGCTTTATCTCGGTGAACCGGGACAAATATCTAACTACATGCTTTGTGCGACTTTTATTTATTTTAAATTCAATTGCCTACTGTGAGCGAATTACGTTATCACAATAAAAATTCTAACTCGACAGTCATCACGTTTCATATGAACATTTGATAAAAACACCCCTGCAATAAAATCTATCCTGGTAAACGGGGATAACTCGGATCATATGAACAGGCTGTGGATTTTTGAATAACTGAAGAGTTTTGACTGACCAATGAGAACAATTTAAAATGCAAAGAAATTGCTGCTTCGCTTTCAGCAGTACTCTGTTATCCTGTTTTTTATAAATGGCTATTGTCCCCCTCCCCCCACACCCCCGACGTAAACCATGTTTACGTGGCAAACTGTCTACATTAATAAACGTACCAGGACTCTTTAATTGAAAAACATATAATTCTCGCTATAAACATGCTATAAACAAATAAATTCTCGTTTTCACTCATCCAATAACGAAAGTCTTTTAGTTTTTGCATAAAATACCTGCAGAATGTTCCATCGCAGCCAGTAGAATTTGACAGTCACTCTTATCTTTAAGAATGGATTCAGCATTTTCAGATGCGTGTTTGAACAGTGCATCCAAAATACCCAAACGAAGTTCGTTCTGTCTCGTTGATGCATCTTTCTTGCTGTCAATAAAAATGGAAAAAAAAATGAATCAATAGAATGCGGCGAGCCATTATATTCTTCCTCAAATCCACGTGCAGAAAACAAAAATCTTAAAAACGCTGTGCTGAATTTTGAATATAAAAAAGAAAAAACATTCATATCTTTCATTCAACAAAACAGTTTTATGTTTGATCCAGCCATTTTTATAGCGTTCTTTTAGATCTTCCAAACTTTAAAACTATCGTTGCTAGGCCCCAAAAGTTGGCTGATGTCTCCTAGCGACAGTAGCAAGTTTCCTGGCAAGTTTGAATTCTCAGAAACGTTCTGCTTTCAGGAGCGGGAGGAGGTTTTGGAAAGCTTTGAATTTAAAAAACAAAAATCCCGAAAAAAGGAGGTTACCTGAAATAGATTTGGTATTAAAGAGCACAAAACAAAACAAAACGAAACAAAATCAAACGAAACGAAAATATACCTTGTTTCGTTTGAATCACCTTTCTCCAAAATACTTATAAAGCTTGGCACAAAATATTGTTTGCTTCGTGGACTAAGCAAATACAAAAGAACCTTTCTTCCATATTGATTTTGTATCAAGTCTTGTATCTTCGGATTGATTTCCTGCAATGGAAGCGATAACTTAAAAAAAAAAAACTTTTCTGAGTGAAATCATGGTAAAAGAATTTTCTTATCGTGGATCACACTATTGTTTTAAAAGGAACTTAGGGCTCAAATTGAACTCAAATTGTTTAATTGG
This sequence comes from Phacellophora camtschatica, assembly GCA_036873815.1. Taxonomy (NCBI): domain Eukaryota; kingdom Metazoa; phylum Cnidaria; class Scyphozoa; order Semaeostomeae; family Ulmaridae; genus Phacellophora; species Phacellophora camtschatica. The sequence continues at coordinate 4,999 of JAYJMH010055649.1, read as the reverse complement.
TTGCTTATATGTTTAATACTGGGCTTAAATGATAATTAAAAATAGTACTGAGTAGTTGAAAAAAGTACAGTTGCAAATATTACTGGACTTAAACAGTCCCATTTACGGCCACAGTGCGCTATTACGAAATCAGAACATCTTGTCATAGAAATTTATTAAAAGTTGCAAAATCGTCTCTGGTAAGTTGCTTACTTCTATCTTATCTCAGAAGTGGGGTTGCTTCATTTTTAGACGAACTCCAGAAATTTTTCTCACTCATTTCACGAATCGCTGCAAATCGTTTGCGTTTGAGCTGTGAAACGATTTCAATCGTAGCGCTATAACTGTTGAAACGAATTCAATCGTTGCAAATCGTTGCAGAGTGAAACGATAAATGTGGACCATCCCTTACGGAAACACAAATAACGCACCAATCAAGAGAATACTGTATCCAAAATTCAAGCATAAACCGCCATCATTAAATTGATTAAATAGTTGATTAGATATTTAACAATGGGCTTTAACAATAGTTTAAACTAGTACTGGGTTTAAACAGTCTCATTCACGGCCACAGTGACCTACTACAAAAGCGCAAGAGCTTGCTCCAATCGCAGTACAGTTGCTCATAAAGCAGTTGCTTATAAATAAAAATCGTGTATTCTTACAGAAACACAAATAATGTCCCATCGTTTCGATTCAAGAGATCATAAAGGCAAGCTTGACCCGCCTTCATGAAATCGATTAACTTACAGAAATTATTGTCTTTTTAATAGCAACAGTATCATCTACAGCATCAAACAGTGCAAGCAATACGACATGGCCATACTCTTCCTAAAATAAACAATTTATGTGAATAATCTGTAAAACACTAACGGGAATGACACTGATTAAGACAGTTTTACCTTGCACGGAAGTCGACAATTAAAAGATATGTGTCATGGCTGTAAAACAGACCATGATCACTTAGAAAAAGGTCACCAAATATAAAAAGGAGACTCCCATGGACGTTTCATGACCAAGTTAGGCCAACTGTTTAATTACCGGTTGTGCAAAGGTTACTCAATAAAACTGTGTTTAGCCTGATATTAAATGTTTTGTTATGAAAATATTTTAAAGATAGTTACAACGACAACAAAACAATTCGAAGGAAATATGTTTAGAAAATAATGTATTTTTGTGGCCACAAAACACAACATTTCTATGACAATGAAGCTTACTTTGAATATAAAAATCATTGTATTTTAGTAAGAAAAATATTAATTATCGCTAAAAAGTTTCTTTTTAAAATGCTATAAGAAAACTGTTCCTATTCGTAGAAAATCTTTCTAGGCAAAATCTTGTTTCTCTCTTTTCAAATTGATCTTGACGCATTTCTAACGAAAACAACATACATTGCAGTAGATTTAAATTGTTTGATCTCGAACGCCCAAGGGGAATTAAAAACAAAACGAAACGAAACATACCATACAAATCTTTGGAACGAATGTCTTGAAAGATTTTATGATGAGCTTTCGATCCTAAAAAAAATAATATGTCAAAATAAAATGCAACCATGCGTTCTTCAATCGATTGATGTAGCTGTTTCAACAAGTATGTCTTAAAAAATAACCAGAAACAAAACCACATGGCTCAAAAACAGTTTAAACTACTTGCAACCAAAGAAATCGCCACTAAGTTTCTTTGGCATTAAGGAAAAATTACTATACGAAACAAAAATAATTCAATGAAAGCTTTAAAATGTTCACTTTTCAAAACCTTTCTTGTGACTATTGATCACACGGTCCCGTGCCTTCTCGTGGCTTGCTTAGTACATCACCATAAAATTCAATTTTAAAAATCGTCAAAGTCCAGCCACAATGATTACACTTGGTTGGTGTGCCAAAAATGTTTTCCTTTGTTTCATAGACGTTCTTTGCGAAGAGTATCCTCTGGGTGGCTGCTGCATTCTCATAACTAAAAGGTCTTTTAAAGATTTTCTAAGAGGCAACAGGATTATTAAGTACAAAACATAATTTTTTTTCGGAGAACCAGCAGAGGTTTTTGGAAGTAAAAATATGTTTTTCATCATTTTTCAAAAGTCATCAAAATGTCCGAAACGTGTATGATTCTAAAAAATTTTTAATAGTTTTTATCAAAGACCTTTATTTGTAAAATAGTAACTCTGATAATCTTTAAGCCTCATTTTTTTTCCAAACCTTAAATGAGTAAATACCTTTTTTGTCCCGTGCCATATGCAATGCATCGCAACACGAGCACCCTCCAATGTGTGCAGCATGTGTACGATTCGTTCTCTTAAAGCCTCAATCATTTCCTAAAAACATTATCAAATTGAATTAATTCATCACTTACAGACTACTCCAAAGTTTACATAACTTTTCAATAGTTGAAAATTCAAGACTTTCGATTAAAAACATATTTTAAAATTTACAATTTAACTAAATTTTGAATTGTTGAAAATTCAAGATTATCGATTTTATAAAATTTAAAATTCTCAATTTAGTCTTTAATGCGTTTCCGCTTCAGAAAATCATGCTTAAAGTAAAGCTTTTTCTAAAAGGATCTTTTGAAAAGACTGCAACAACAACAACAATAAAGCCAAATTTCCCGCGTTTTCTCAAAAAATGAACAAATCTCGTTCTCAAGAATCATTCCAAAAAAATACCGCTGGTATCTGCATCTACAAGGGAGAATTTTGCAAAATAAATTGACCCTGCAATTCGTCACCATATTTCACACCTTCAACGCAGCCAAGCTAATCATAATGAACACAATCATGAGGATTTGTTGTTTTCCATTATTTTGATTTAATTGAGTGCACTCAAGAATGTGAAATCAAATTTTTTAAATCTCGTCATATTTGAAACCGCAAATCTTTAGTTTTACAAAATTCTCCCTGCTATCTACACCACATTTCTAATGTTTAATTGGCTCAAATGAAAGAGCAGAATTTAGCCTCGACATTCAATAAAATCTCTGAAGATTCCACAAAATAAACTGCTCCATGACAAAGTTCATGACATGTCATTTTTTTTATAATAGTTTAAGTGAAAATGTTTTATTTTTGTATTTCTTCGAGGAAATTATTATTTCAGTGACAGCTACAGCTATACCCTCAGTTATTTTTCACCTTGTCTTTTGCTGGCTGCAGAGGAACTGTGTGAAGATTTTTCAAAATATGATCTACATCAATCATCTAAATAGTTTGGATATTTGCTTAAAATACTTTGAATAACGTTGTTTCACAGGTCATACATAAAATTATAGCTTTTTGTGTTAACGAAATCTTAGACACTATGAAGCATAACTACAACTTGTATATCATAGAATTGTACGATAATCGTGGATCAAAAATAGTCTGATTTTGGTATTTTTGGGTTACTTAAACATTTCTTAAACATTTCTTGGACTGACCACAATATATGAAAAACTCCAGAGTGCCCCCCCCCCCCGCACTGCGGTATTGTATTGTATTGCTCATTGTCGTAAATGTGTTCATAAACAGCAATGTAAATGTATTGATTTATTGGAGTAACCTGATTGCATTCAGTGTTTCAATTTAGTTACACAAATAATACCACAAAATAACTCACAGCTCTCATGGCTCCATCTGCAAACGTAAAAAATTCCAAAAGTGGCTTGTGTATGATCGTATATGTTACTGCATCTCTGAAAATATAAAAAATAGAAAAATAGAAAAATTATGTGGTTGGACGAATTTCATCGACCCTTTGTTTGGCAAATTACCGCAAAAAATAACAAAATTTTACGTTAAAACTTCTGTAAAAGGCTTCTAACCTCAGCAAATAATTTTCGCTATTTTCAAAAGTTCCCTTTGAAATATTTCTCATGTTAAGTCTACCCTCAAAAAGCTTACATATAGAGTCTGCTTACATAAAGAGTCTATAAACGCAATATCAGTGCAGGTATATTTGTGACAGATATGCATTGCTGCCAAATAAAGTGTTTATATTTATAAATATAAAGATAGAACTGGTCCTAAATTTTCAATGGGACTTAGAAAATACTTACTTTGCAGCCAAGGGCATCAAAGCGTCTGCCATATGTCTTAAAATTTCTGGCTTTCTATCTGGTTCCTTTTCAAATATGTCTTCAAGCTTTCTCCCAATAGCAGCCTAAAATTGAAATATAAAATTGTAATTAGAAAAATAGACCTTTACTTCGATTTTATAATTTTGCATGTTGGTGTAACAATTTTAATCTATATTAAAATCTACATAAGCATGGAATAAAATTGTCACTAAATGTATGGGGCTTGGCCTTCATCAGTAGCGGGGGGGATCATAATTCTACTGACACACGAAATAACTTATACAAGTCGCTGTTTTGAATTAGGTTATGAAAAAGATAGTAGCATTCGATAATTGTTCATGCTTTAACTTCAAGAACCATGATTTAAACTAAAATAGGTTTGATCATGTCTCCTTTGATTGACCATCAGCCTTGTCAACTTCATGCAGTAATTCGTTGAATAAACGTTCTATATACTTTTTCGATTCACTTCAAAATCTAAAGAAACAGATCATTTTCATTTTCGTTATTTGGGTGCCTTGGAATTATCGCAGGTCCAGAGATATCTCAAAATCTAAGTTAATCTCTCGGTAAATTTTCTGCATTATTTTTACGGCCTAGTAAAGAACACAATTTGCAGGATAACACATCAAACGGCAGAAATTGTTTTGCTCCACCTGGTAGTTTATATGCACATTTACTCGTCCCGTGAAGTCAATAAAAAATAAGTTGCCAAAAATAAACAATGACATCACTAACAATATTTTCCAATTACTTACGATACTTGTAATATTATATTATAATATTTTCCACTGAATACAACAAATCAAACATTCACAAAAAGAGAAACAGATAAAAGCCAACATCTGACATCAAAAATACAGTAAACACCGGCATAAAAGAAGTTTGATTTTTCAGTTTAGGCTAAGCAGTTTCTTATCTATTACTTTCCAAATAAATTTCCAGGGTTTGAGTTTCTTATTTGAAAAAT
>JAYJMH010055638.1:0-12918 GCA_036873815.1 Phacellophora camtschatica | reverse complement strand
AATCTGCAAAAAATGTCTGAAACTTTTTGTCCGAAGTTTGTCCAAAAATATTTAATCCAAAAGTTTTTGGCATAATGTACTGTATACATGTAAATAGTTTTTTCTATATAAATAATATATAATATATAAATAAAAATTACACCCTACAAAGCCTGAGGTATTTTGAGCTGTAGTATTACTCCTCTAACTTTTCTCCGTATGTGCTATACTTGGCACACATAATTACCATTATTCACTTTGCAGATATGTCATATGATAAAGCAATTACAAAAGATATGTGACGCCTTGATTGCTTACTGTTCTACTTTTCTTAATAAGGAGCTTAAGCAGCTATGACGGGAACGTCAGCAGAAACGTCATGTTCAATAGCCAAAATAAACATAGTTTCCTATTTGCCTGCATAGCTATTTTTCTTACTTTTTCCACATCAACAAGGTTAATATATTCCAGAATTCGGAACGTGGCAACACCTTTGGTTATGCCTACTAGTTTTACTGGGGACAGCTATTACGTTGTGTTGAAAACTGGAAGCATACAGTTGTGGCGAAAAACAACTTCAGGGTCTCCTTGGGATTTACGCTTGCACGCTCTCAGTTTATCTTTTGGAAACCACCATCAAAAACAAAAGGATACGAGGTCTTGCTGACGCTGCCGTCGTCGTTATATTTTCTTTCTTTCTCCTAAAGGTCTTTATATTTTTAATAACACGGCGAGACATTTTTGGGAGACCTCTGGTAGTAGCCTCAGTGACTCGACTAAATTTTAGAACATTGACAACCGGAAGGGTGACATGGCCCTGTGATAAACAACATAAACCTTTAGGAGGTAAATGCAGACAGAGTTTTTAATTGATTTAAAATATTTCAACATAAGTTGCTCTTCTGAAGTTCGTTTAATATCTCAAGATAAGTTTTGAATAAAGTTGGTTTCGATGTGCCCTGAAAAATGAAACTCGAAAAGGCATGAAAGAGTTCAACATAGAATGGATTATTAACATATAATTTTAAAATGTAGAAAATTTAAAACGATGCCTTATACTTACCTATAAATTCAACTCCTTTCACATTTAACTCCAATTTATCTTTATCAGCATATAGCAAATTCCTGTTGTTTTCATCCAAAATTCGCAGGCGTTTGCTTTTCATTACAACTTCCTCTGACCCCAAGTGTATTTGTCCTGTCAATTTGTTGTTGGCATCACGTGAAGATATTGTAACATTTCTCGTCGATTGGATATTCAAAGGTGAGTTCTGCAAATAAATATGTAATCATTATAACGATATGTTTTTTATACAACTGTATATTTGAATAGTACTTATTGTTACCAAAATTTCATAGACCACGTGCCTTTCTTCCTTTGTCGCATATATTAACATTAATAAATTACAAAATAAAGTTATTAAATTAAATCTATATTTACTAAATTTATTATATAAATCATGGAAAAGATACAAGAAATGTCAATTTCTGTTTAAAGATACCAAAAATCAGAACTGAATATGGTCGCAAATCGTTTTATTACACTGGAGCAAAGATCTACAATGAACTGCTTCTAACAATCGGAAAGACAAAAAATGCAACTGAATATGAGAAAGGCCTTAATCAAAGACTATTTTAGTTGAATCATACATATTAATCACCTCAAGGAACTATTGTAACTATGCAACCTTAAAAAAAATATGATATACTTCTGTGCTAATTGATACCACCAGCAAATTTTGTAATGTAAATGTATTTTCAGAATCTAAACTTATTTGTAACACATTACACAAAAAATATATATACGTTTAGGTAGTTAATTATTGTCAAAGTGGAATATTAAAAATATGCTATTCAAAGCACCTTGTTTTTGTGATGCAGTAGCGTTATCCTGACTTTGGAGCCAAGAGTATTTAGAAGTGCATACATCTTCACCTAACCCATTTAAACAAAACAAAGATAAATTCTACGAAAAATTAAAAACTTACCCCTCTTGCATAAATGTATTTTGCCTTTAGTGTTTTGACAAATTCTGCTGGTCCCTCTAAAATTATTCCATTTTTCGAAATTCTAAGTCTTCCCATACCATCCTGAAAACAAATATCCCTTAGTGAAAATAAAACTCGAGCATAGAACTATAAAGTATCTATAAACTATACAGCTGAAAACTTAAAAAACATTACTTTTCACATCTTCATCTTTAATTGTAAAATAATTAGACGAAAAAGAAAAAAAAAACCTAATATTAGTAAATGAAAATAACTTAAAAATATGTAACATTACAATCGTATTAAGCTTTAAGCATGGGTATTGTGGGCACGATTTGTGTTGGTCTAAATGAATAAATCTATTTTAGTTACCTTGTTCGTCTTCATTTCATTTTGTTTGTTTTTATTTCATATTTGTTGGTATTTATTTCATTAGTATCTTTCCTTTCCTGCTTGGCCGCCTGTGGTTTCACTTGTCCTCGTTTGTTATGGCCCAAGTTTCAAACGGTTGCCACGCTTTTAAATCATAATTTTAAAAGCGTGGCAACCGTTAAAACTTAGGCCATAACAAACGACAACAAGAAAAACGAGCGAATGAAGACAAACAAGGTTACAAAAATATTTATTCATTTAGGCTGACTACACAAATCATATCCTCAATACCCATGCCATAAGATCTAAAGACAGCAGTTGATTCATAAACTCCTTCACAGTAGTCAATAAAACTTCAGGCAGCCTGGTATCCTGCCGTCACCTCAAACCGCGTATCGCGTGTGAGTACTGGACGCCATAGTCCAAAATGACGTCAGGGTACCAGACTGCACTTCGAGGGCATTTTTGGCAACCTTCATGATGTCCTTTTACATACTTCAGATGCACCAAATCATTGGCATTTGAATTCGTCTAAAAACAAAGCACAGTGCGCCTAGCAAAGACTAAATGTTAAATAAGTTTTTGAGTATGTTCCTAGCCAGGTAATCTTGATAATTGACTGAAAAAATAAAATTTAATGAAGACGTGGACTTACAAATGAAAAATCTTGAACTCTGATAACCCATATCGCCAATGCTAGATTGATGAGACCAAGTACAAGTATCAGCAATATAAAAAAATAAAGACATCTTTTTCTCCAGCCATATATCCCGACTTTATAAACAACTGTTGAAGGATAACTGGAATAATCCACATCTTCACTTGAAAGTTGACTACCAGCAGGTCTCCTGCGATTGGACATTGTGTAACGTTGTGCTTTGTCTGAAATATAATTGTTATCAATTTAAAATTTCCAGTGTAGCCAGACTGAAAAGTTTGCTGTATTATGTTACCAATTCTTGCTGTTAATAATGGTGCAGGGGGGGGCTCATCAGGGCGACCCCGGTCCTTCCTCTCGATGTGACAACACCTCGTGATTCCTTTTGCCTTTGCCTGGAATTATAGAGAGTTGCAGCTCTCCTCACACTATCCCAGCAAGTATGACCCCCCCCCCCCCACCACAAAGTAGTTTCAACAGTCAATCAAAAATGTTAATTTTGAAAGCTCAAACTTGCCTCCAACCCCAAACCAGAGCTTTTGATTTTAGCCTAAGCTTATAAAGTGTTGGGTTTTCAAAATGTTTGATTTACTATCTTACAGTATCCCAAACAAAATTCAAAAACGTAACTGGAAAATCAGTTGCCGACGGCTAATTTCTTAAAAAACCAAAATCGTTCTTTTGTGCTGGGAATTTTTCATAAAAATGGCTTGAAAAGATAAATCATTACTTGTCGTTGAATTAATTAATAGGCGGTTCAATTTTCAGTTTTTAGATTTTTATTCGAATGTGTTTCCAAGTGCAAAGTATCTTGCTACAAAGCTATGATTCAGAAGATTCCACAACCCAGCTTAGGGCAAACTCTAGGGCTCTGGTTTGAGGGTGAAGGCAAATTTGAGATTTCAAAATTAATATTTCGAATCTCCAGACACTGATATCAACAAACAAGGCATCTATTTCCAAGTTAGCTATTGAGGAAAACTTTAAAAACTATCTTGGATAGATTTGAGCAAACATGTCATCACTAGCATGGATCAAACCTGATACATTTGGAAAGAATATAGTAAGTATGTATATATTTGGTGGTAAGCCAATTTTTCTGCACAATACTTTAAGGTTTAACTTGGTGTCCTTCATGCAATGAAAAACATTGACACTTCAGGAGTGTGGAAAAGAAGATTGTTTGACAAATTGGTTTGACCTTTCAATTTTAAGGAATATATTTTAATTCAGTTAATACCTAATTTCAAAAAATATATTCTTATTTTGGCTTCACAGGTAAAACTAGAGGGGGTCTTGGGGGACCAAACCCCTACTCTTGTCCCAAAAGTCAGGGCTTTTCCCAATTTTGGTTATGATTCTGGATATTATGCAGTAACTAACAGATATTCTGGGCATCTTATATAAATACAAGTCCAGAAAAATGGTCAGCGTTCCTCCGAGTGTATAGTTTGATCTTTAGAAACCTCCCTTATCAAACAATAGGAAATAGGCATGGTTTGGGTGTCTCATATATTTCCCTTTCTTTTCTTAATCTTCCTCCAGTCAATGGCTGTGCAACTGTAATGGGTGCTTGATGTTAGTTTATTACTGCAGCATTAAAAACGCAATTGTAACAGCTGTGATATCTTCATCCATATTTTAAAGTTTTTTTCAATGAAAACAATGTGTTTTGCTATTGAAGCGTTTCAGGCTCCTAGATGAAAAAGTGTCATTGATTTCAAGTAGGTAGATAACCAACAAAGCAAAATATAATTTTTGATTTTCAGAGAAAAAATGTATCTTTGATTTCTTTATTCTTCTATGTCTTTCTTGAGTAAACAGAAACAATTCTAATTTTAGTTCTAAAGAAAACAAGAATTATAGCAATTTTGCTTTGTTTACCCTTGTTGAATTGTATATTTGAAAGGAGTGAAATTAACCGACTCGAAACTCTTGACACTTTCATTGTAAAATGCCTCAATTGCAAAACTTGTTGTTTTCGCTGCAAAGAACTTTTGAACATAAATGGATACATTGTTGCCACTACATTTGCATTTTTAATAATTGAGGTCACAAATTACTCATATTTTACCAGGCTATTTAATAGATGTGTTTATGAACAGTTTCATATTCACGTTTTTGCATAATATTTGCAAAACCTGTGTAAGGGTTTTTTGGGACACCCGGTATATACCGTAGACCAGTCTGGAAAGCTTGCATTTTGTGCATGGAAAATATTTATGATTTAAATGTGTGTGCTTGGAAATCCACAAGTATAATTAAAATTCTTTAAATTTTTGCACACTTGGGTAGTAAAATTCTTCATTTGCGTGGATGGTATTTGGATTGGTGGGAAGAAGATCTTCTATGTGCAGTAAATATTTTCCAGTCTGGTATATTAACCATAAATTTTGTCAGTATTTTCAATATTTTTAATACTAGTGCAATTTATTGCTAGGCCTTTGATTGCTTCTTGCTGTGGATGAACACTCCTCTTCTCCTGTCTGGCAAATTATAGACAATGATAATGCACTGGGACCTTTATTTATGAAAACAAGTAAAAAAGACAGGACAGATTTTACACCACAGGGGATTTTGCACAAATTCACCATCAGCATAGCATGCACAGAACATTATTGTCATTTCTCAACAAGATATCAAGACGTTAAAGTTGTTCAATTAAAATACAATAATAGAAAAATACACCTGAAAATTAAACACACTGTCATTGGCAAATAAAATTCCAAGAGAGTAATCTAATCAGAGGTACTCCTCCACAAAGACATGGACAGCCACAAAAGTTGGCAGAAAGACAAGAAGCCCCTGTTCAATTTAATGACTTTTGCCTATCTATTAAAATTATCAAATTTAGAGTAATCTGGTTCTGGGTTGTTTGTTTTTAAATAAATTTTGCTCTCATTGGGTGGGGGGGGGGGGCTTCTCTTGTTTAGTTTATCTATTATATTAAGGGCTCTTTGTTAGACAATTTCAACAATGTAAATGAACTTAATGTAATTTTCTAGTTCTTTAATTTTCTGTTTTTGTTTGTATTATTTAGTGTATTATTGTTACCCATTTGTTCTTAGATTTAATTTTTGTTTTCGTTGCAGTCTAGTCTAGTTTATAATATATGGCAATTTATTTAGTGTAGATTGATCGTTGAATGTCAAACAAAACTAAAACTGAGGCCTATCCTCGTCTGTTGTTGCCAGCCCAGCCAAAGAGCAGCCTTTGTTTTAAACAAGAGTGCATTCTATGATGCACTTCTTTAGGCCCAAACCAAACCAAAGATATCTTCGGCATGTGGAAAAGAAATTTCTTTGGCTTATTGCCATTTGCGTAAGCATTTGGTGAAAACGATATAAATCAATCAAAATTAAACTAAAATGAATGAATCCATTGTTTTTCTGGCGTAAAAAGATTCTTATTGGCGTCGCCTTTGGGGTAGAGTTTACATGATGATGGGAATGCATCCTGGCTTTTACTAGATAGATAGATAGATAGAGACCCCACCCGCCACCCCCAAACAAGAAAAAACAAAGTTTTGACATCTGTTTAGAAGAATAGCACTTACCTTCCCAATTACTTCTTGAGCTTCTGCAAACCTTTCTCTTCACTGATTTCGAAGATGATAGGAATACTGGCCAGTCTGAAAACAGTTGGTCACAAGAGATGCAAGTGTTACTATTTTCACTTGGACCTTTCCTGATGTGGTTCCTTTGTTTGACACGCTTCACTGATTCCTGATAAAAAAGATAGCAAATCTCAAAGCTCCCACCCAGTAACATAGCGAATTTTTGCTCCTTCGCAACGTTGCGTTGGCTGCCAACAAACTGTGTGGTTAAATGTTTTTCTGTACTTATTTTTCCCCTCGTTATTTTAATAAATTTATTATTTTTGCTTATTTTCCCAATTTGTTGCTTTCCAAAAATAGCCAATCTGCAAATTCTAAAGAACTTAAAATAAGGAAGTTCCCGTAAAAGTGTAAGGGTGACATTTCTAGAAATATAAAAAAGGCTGTAGGTTTGGTTTTTGTTCAAACAATCAAATCAGGTTTTGGTACTTTAAAATAAAATGTCTTTTACACATTTTTTGTTATATATACAATACAATATTTTTAGTTATTTATACAATAATTACAATATGTATTTTATTAAACACTACTTTTACCGTTTATGTAGTGCCATCGGAAGCTGTTCCAGGCTTGAGGGGGTTTATTGTCCTCAGAACAATAGAGGACAAAGGTTTGATTAATTGATTGTTTAAAAAAACCATTGTTCTTTAAATTCTTAGGGGCTACAGCTATTGATCCCCACTTCTTTCAAGTTCTCAGTGTCGTACCCCTAAAATTACCCTCAATGGTTATTATTATTATTATAAATGTTTCATGTCTTCTGTTTTCATCTATTTTCTTAAACAGTAAACATTCCTATATGTCATTTCTAGTTATCAAAAATTTTAGCAACTAATTTCTATGATACAGAAATCGCTGACCCATATTATAACCTCAAGCACTTTGACAATCAAGAATAATGATTCTGCTCAATGCCTCAATCTTAATAAGTAAAATATGGTACCAGTGAAAAACAAACAAAAAAACATGTGCAACATTAAACCAGAGAGCAATTTTAGTTCACGTAAAATTAGATTTGCAGAACCACACAAAGCTCAATGTTATCGAGCCGTCTGCCTTATTGTGAATATTCTATATAGGAGGAGTTAAGCTCAAAAATCGCAAGCGAGGTGGGAGCAATTCAATTTTTATTTTTTTCTACATTTAATTTACTTTTTAAAGACAGTTGAACCTCGCTATCTCGAACTCACCTAACCCTATTTTACACGGTGTCCGGACAGGTACAGAGTCTCATCGGAGGAGGGGGGCTTTTGGAGCCCTCTCTATCAATCGTAAAATCGGTAAAAGATATATAAAGTTGAAAATTGCAGCACTGTAAGCTTCACCTTTGATTATTCTAATGAAAATATTTTAAGTATCAAATTTTAATTAGTATAAACAGCTAATTAATCCAAAAAAAAATGTTTTATGAGTAAAAGACCTAAAGGTGTAATTTCTAATTAGCAACAACATGTGGTCCTAATGAAATTTTTCCCCCAAAAACTGCCACATTTTGGTTAGTACAAATTTTTCATTTATGTTCTGATCTATTTGGTGTTTTAGATCAGAAGAAGTTTTAGATCAAAGAAGCAAGATTACCCAATTTGATTGGCTAGCTATTTATAGTCAATCCGGAATCCTCCTGCTCCTGGTGATCTGCACTTTTCTAAACTCGTTCATTCATTAACGCTAAGACGAAGCAAATCATAAGCTCTATTTGTTTCAGAGCAGATCGGAACACCTTCCTTCAAAGAAAATATTTCTATTTTAAGACATAACGATGGAGTTTTCCGTTGTAAACAAAAACAGAAATTAGAGCATAATAATTCTGTGGCATAAAACATCGGCAAGCTTTTGGAGGTCACCATAAAAGACGTAAAGTCAATCTGAAAGACGGTTTGGAAGATAATTTAATATGCTGGCAAGAAATATTGAAATTGGTATACAAGTAAGCATTGTTTTGTCAAAGTATGTGAATTTTATTTTATACAAGAAACTAGAGATCCAGTATTTAGTTTCTTAAAATTTTGGCCGATTTTTGTGCTAAACATTTCTCAACAGTTTCTCAAAAGCTAGACTCTAGGAAATTCTTTGTTGAAAATTTCTAGAAAATCTGTCTTTCATTGTAAACCCTTTTATATAATAAACAGGTAATGTAGTTCTACTAAAGAAGGTTGATCTCCACGCTAGGTCACTCGAATACTAGCCTGAGATCAGGCTCACCAAAAAAATCGAAATCAAAATAATTCAATTTTTGTTTATCAATTTTTGTAGATCCTGATCTTAGGCTACTCGAATACAAATTCAGAAACAGATTCCAAAGCCTTAGTTCTTTCGTTATAAAAATATCTTTGAATATGGTCAGTGGTGCATGCGTGACTTGCCTGCCCATGCAGCTAAAAGGTTCACTCGCTTTATGATTCACGTTCCTGTCGTCACGCGCAATTAATTAGTCATTACGTTTTTGTTAGTGACGAGCATCGATTCATTCTTTCATCCGCAATGATTGCATCTCATATGTCATATAATATATATTGATGAAGTGAGAAACCAGGATATCATAAGAAATCTAAAAGCTAATTTAAGAACATTTTTGCTTTCGTTTTTCCGAAAAGATCTGCGTTTTACGTACATTGCTTTTGAAAAATATTTCTCCTTTCCTGTTATTTTATTCTGTTCAGATTCGTAATATTCTAATTACAAAAGTTGAGACCAAAAATCGCCTGTGAAGGAGACAGATGTTTGTTATGAAGGTCAAAATTCTAGTCTCATTTGGGAGTACGAAGAACTACGGAATGAAACAAAATTTTCTTGTTCACATTGAAGCGTTCTTCCTTCTGAGTGCAAGCAAGGTCAAAAAGATCTCTAAGTTTCGAATACACTGGCGCTGCGCTATCATCAAGACACAACTGACACCAATCAATCACGAAATCTTCTGGATGACAAATGCTCGTACATGTGAGTTGGATGACATTCATTAGGTCTCATTATACAAACTGAGAATTCTTTTTTCTTCCAAGGTACAGCAGCAAGACATAATCTTTTCAAATAAAAAATTTGATTTCCGAATATGTACCGAAAAACATTAAACATGTTTGCAACGCTGCTGTTGAGGAGTTTTGTGTTTTTATGAGCATTAGATATTTTCCTGAAGTCTCTCCTCCGCAGAGTATTTTCTATTGCAGTGATATGTTTTTATTTTCTACTGATTAACGAAACGAAATAGACTTGGAGCAAGTCTATATGAACACAGCCTGGCTCTATCTCGACCTGGGGGGGGGGGGTCTTGTCATCCCACGTTTACATGAGAAAAATTTTCGAATCAAGTGAAGGAAAAAATTCATAACACGCATGCGTGGGAGTTTGATTTTTAAAACCTGCCCTGGGCAAAGCGTTTATATGAGAAAAATGTAAAAATCAGCCCGGGCTTGGGTGTTTTATATGAGAAAATTCTTCCTCGGCTAGGTAAGATCCCACCAAGGTGAAATCTCATCTCCTCGCTGTGGTTAACCCGGGATATCAACGCTCGATTTTCAATTATAGGGTTTTAATCATCTCATTTGCCCTTGGTTTTGATATTTCAGTATTTGCTTTCCAACAATAGATATGTCTTTAACGTAAGGTTTAATATCTTGCTTGACCGAATGTACCGAACAATTGTTGAGTTATGCCCAATAATGTACGGAAATGTACCAACCAGAACAAGGGATATACTATCCGACGATTTGCGTTTCTTGACAATTTAAACGTTGATAGACTCATTTGAAATTCCAATTCAAAAATAGCAACACAATTGCAGGTTCGCGGAAATTAGAAAGGCAATAAAATTAGCAAAACTAATGGCCTAAATTAATAGCTCTACGTGGTGAATATCATGAGGGCAACTTGAATCCCAGGGAGGGCTCACACTATGCGAACGACGGGTGGTCAGACACAGCCTATTTTTAAAATTTTTTAAGGGGGCTCAGCCTTACTTCGAAAAGTAGAAGGGGGTTGATATGAGGTGCCAACACCCCCAAAATTGAGCCCATTTTTACTAAACATGGTGCCATCTATTTTAAAAACATGGTGCATTTTCCTAAAAACAACTCTCAAAACTCTTCTTTACATTACTGACACAACTTATCAAAGAAAACAAAAGGAATGAATTAAAGAAAATTGAAGCCAAGAGGAGAAAGTTTTTCTATTCAAAGTTAAGAAATCAGCCATGCTTCCACAAATCTTCCACAAATGTATTTCTTTACTTTGTGTAATAAAAAGAGGACACCCACTCGGATGTATGGATATATTAGTAACAACTCTTCTCAGAGCAGAATGAGACTGAGACAGAATGAGACAGAGGAAAAGAAGAAGTCTAAAATGTATCCCTGGAGCTAAGGAGGGGCTTGAATAACTCCTTCCTACCCAGGAGAAGAAGACTTCTCCGCTAATTTAACTTCTTTAACCCCTGCTTGGTGTTGCTATTAACTTTTTCCCCTTGGCATCATCAACTGGCTTCAAAAGCTCTTTTTTATCTCTTCGCGTTGTTATAAAAGGCGGCCATTGGATCGCGTCCCAGGATATTAATGACGTCATGTGTTATACTATTGTTGCATTCAAGGGCCCAATTACGTAATGTGTTGTGCTTTTGTTGCCTTTGTTAAGGGTCCAATCACAAGGCTCCAATTAGATAGTGGATCACTGAGCAGAATCCGGCCGGGCTCATTTCAAAGATTAGTCTTTCTGTACCAGAACGCAAATCAATTAAACGTTTTACATTTCTTATTTACAAATTTATAAACTTTATTTTAAGCGCCAATCTTTGCATACCAAAGTAAACAGAAAAACACATTAAATGAATTAAATTTAATACAAAAATGCTCTTTGCTGGTATGAAGAGACTATTAAGAATGTTTTCCCGTTATTAATTACAAAACTTTAGTTGACGAAAATAATATATTGAGCACACCCTTGCCTAAATGCATCGTCCCCGGCCAATTCTCCGGTCAAAAAAGGGTCGAAATGTTGTCCTTGGATTGTTTCAAAATTTCCCCGGGAAAAGAACTGCGTTCCCCGCCAGAAAGCAGGAGTAAGCTGGCACCCTGGCAACCCCAGAAAAGCATACCGCAATGAATGGAAAAGAAAGAAAAATCTCCTTAGTGGCTTTTAACTATGTCACTGGATCAAGACGAAGTTAAATATGCATGAGTTGAAGTTGAATTATAAATACCGGTGTGGAAAACATAAAGATATTATTGAGAATTTAATCGTTTTAAGATTTCAAGTTTAAGAAATATGCTCTAAATTATACAATTCAACAGAGGACCTTCTGTAAATAAGAAATTTATTATGTACCTGCATCTTAAAAAACACGAAACGCATTCACAATTTCTGAACTGAAAACAATTATAATATCGCCAGACAATTCAATTGTGCGATGTATGATTCATCTTTTCGATCACCATGAAAATGATATTAATTAAGAAAAATTAGGGCAATTCCCTAAAACTTAAAATCTTGGTAATTCCATGGGTGTTTGGAAACATGGTACTTATTACGTCCATTCACAGATTGCATGAAATAGAGTTCGACATATTTTACTGAAGATCCTCTTGTTTTTCTTGTATTGTGACTGCATGAACCCGCGAGAAACTAACACCAATGACAACGGAAGATTTTTTCGGTAAGTAAAAACAGACTATGAATGTTCGCTTGATTTGTGACTGACATAAGTAAATAACTTATAAATTCAAAAATTAATATCTTGATGTATAAATTCAAAAATTAACTTTGTTTGTACGCAGAATCTAATTCCAGAATAAAAAAGCCAATCTTGATATATATTGATTACGAACTAAGAAAATACATAAGAATATCTGTCGTAATTAAGGGTTTTTGCGAAGGAAACGTAAATATAGATACAGTGAAATGTAAAGTAACACTGTAAGGCAACATGGAAAAACTGACTTCTCTGTAATTTTATTGCTCCGAGGAGATAGAGGCTGGATATAATTCAATTAACTGTTCTAACAAACGATTGTGTACTGCGATTGGCTCTTTCAATTATTTCCATTAAGTTGGTTAAAATACAATAGTTATAATTGAACAAGAATATAACTAATTCATGTAAATTAATACATTACGAAAATTACACGAAGTATATATTTTTTTCAGAAAATAATTTTTAAGATACAATTTTGAATAAGAATATCATTTTTGTAACATTTAATTATAAATATTAACGATAATAATGAGCGACGTTTCCATGTTATCTTAACATCATTTTCAAGCTAAATGAAATAAAAGACGTTGTTTGTATATATAGAAAAATAAACAATAGAAAGATT
>JAYJMH010055627.1:0-12921 GCA_036873815.1 Phacellophora camtschatica | reverse complement strand
CTGCTGAACTTCAGGAAAATAGCAAGGCTATAACCTTACCTTTTTGTCGAAAAACAAGTGTTTTTGAAATTTTCAAACCTTAGGGAAATAGCAAGGCTATTCCTTTTAATTTTATCAAAAAACTGGTGTTCTTAAAATCAGCTGTTTTCGGGGAAATAGCAAGGCTATAAAATTACCTTTTTGTCCAAAACAGGTGTTGTTGAAATCTGCTGATTTTCGGGAAAAAAACAAGGATATAACCTTTCCTTTTTATCAAAAACAGGTGTTGGTAAAATCTGTTGATTTTCAGGAAAATACCAAGGCTATAACCTTTCCTTTTGGTCGAAAAACAAGATTTCTGAAATTTTCAAAACATTTTGGAAAATAGTAAGGTTATAACCTAACTTTTAGGTGTAAAACATATGTTTTTAAATTGAGCAGTTTTTCGGGGAAATAGCAAGGCTATAACCTTACCTTTTGTCCAAAAACAGGTGTCATTAAAATCTACCGTTATTTCGGGGAAAGAGCAAGGCTATAACCTTTCCTTTTGTCGAAAAACAGGTTTTTTGAAGTTTTCAAAACTTGATTAAAATAGTAAAGATACAACATTACCTTTTTTGTCTAAAAACAGGTGTTTTTAAATTCAGCCGATTTTCAGGGAAATAGTAAGGTTGTAACCTTACTCTTTTGTCGAAAAACAGTAGTTTTTGAAATTTTCAAACTTTAGGGAAATAGCAAGGCTATTCCTTTTAATCTTATCAAAAAACTGGTGTTCTTAAAGTCAGCTGTTTTTCGGGGAAATAGCAAGGCTATAAAATTACCTTTTTGTCGAAAAACAGGTGATTTTGAAATTTTCAAAACTTTAGGGAAATAGTAAGGTTAAACCCTTACCTATTGGTCCAAAAACATGTGTTTTGAAATCAGCTAAAAGGTGTTTTAAAAATCAGGCGATCTTTGGAGAAATAACAAGGCTATACCCTTACATTTTGTTGAAACCCTGTGTTCTTAAAATCAGCTATTTTTCGGGGAAATGGCAAGGCTATAACCTTACCTTTATGGTCTAAAAACAGGTATTTTTAAAATCGGCCGATTTTCGGAGAAATAGTAAGGCTATAACCTTTGCCTTTTGTGCTAACAGGTGTAGTTGAAATCTCCTGAACTTCAGGAAAATAGCAAGGCTATAACCTTACCTTTTTGTCAAAAAACAGGTCTTTTTTAAATTTTCAAAACTTTAGAGAAATAGCAAGGCTATAGCCTTAAATTTTATCAAAAAACTGGTGTTCTTGAAATCAGTTGTTTTTCGTGGAAATAGCAAGGCTATAACCTTACCTTTATTTCAAAAATAGATATTTTAAAAGTCAGTCGATTTTCAGAGAAATAGCAAAAACTTACTTTTTGTAAGAAAATGGTGTTCTGAAAATCAGCTGTTTTTCGGGGAAAGGGCAAGGCTATTACCTTACCTTTTTGTCAAAAAACAGGTGTTTTTGAAATTTTCAAAACTTTAGAGAAATGGCAAGGCTATAGCCTTAAATTCTATCAGAAACTAGTGTTCTTAAAATCAGCTGTTTTTTGTGGAAATAGCAAGGCTATAACCTTACCTTTTTGTCGAAAAACAGGTGTTTTTAAAATTTTCAAAACTTTAGGGAAATAGTAAGGTTATAACCTTACCTTTCTTTTGAAAAACAGGTATTTTTAAAATCAGTCGATTTTCGGAGAAATAGCAAGGCTATAACCTTACCTTTTTGTCAAAAAACAGTTCTTTTTGAAATTTTCAAATCTTTAGAGAAATAGCAAGGCTATAGCCTTAAATTTTATCAAAAAACTGGTGTTCTAAAAATCAGCTGTTTTTCGTGGAAATAGCAAGGCTATAACCTTACCTTTTTGTCGAAAAACAGGTGTTTTTAAAATTTTCAAAACTTTAGAGAAATGGCAAGGCTATACCCTTAAATTCTATCAAAAACTAGTGTTCTTAAAATCAGCTGTTTTTCGGGGAAATGGCAAGGCTATAACCTTACCTTTTTGGTCTAAAAACAGGTGTTTTTAAAATTTGCAAAACTTTAGGGAAATAGTAAGGATATAACCTTACCTTTATTTCGAAAAACAGGTATTTTAAAAATCAGTCGATTTTCAGAGAAATAGCAAGGCTATACCCTTACTTTTTGTCAAAAAACTGGTGTTCTTAAAATCAGCTGTTTTTCGTGGAAATAGCAAGGCTATAACCTTACCTTTTTGTTGAAAAACAGGTGTTTTTGGAAATTTTCAAAATTTTAGGGAAATAGTAAGGTTATACCCTTACCTTGTAATCGAAAAACAGATGTTTTCAAAATCAACCGATTTTCTGGGAAAAAATTAGGCTGTAACCTCACCTTTTTGTCGAAAAACAAGTTTTTTGAAATTTGCAAAACATTTGGGAAATAGTAAGGTTATAACCTTACCTTTATTTCGAAAAACAGTTTTTTTTTAAAATCAGCCGATTTTCGGAGAAATAGCAAGGCTATTCGCTCAGATTTTGTCGAAAAACTGGTGTTCTTAAAATAAGCTGTTTTTCAGGGAAATAGCAAGGCTATAACCTTTCCTTTTTGTCCAAAAACAGGTGTTTTTAAAATCAGTCGATTTTCGGAGAAATAGCAAGGCTATACCCTTATTGTTTGTCAAAAAACTGGTGTTCATAAAATCAGCTGTTTTTCGGGGAAATAGCAAGGCTATAACCTTTCCTTTTTGTCGAAGAACAGGTGCTTTTTAAATTTTCAAAACTTTAGGGAAATGGTAAGGTTATACCCTTATCTTTTGGACGAAAAGCAGGTGTTTCTAAAATTGCCGATTTTCTGGGAAATAATATGGCTGTAACCTTATCTTTCTGTCGAAAAACAAGGTTTTTGAAATTTTCAAAACTTTAGGGAAATAGTAAGGTTATAACCTTTCCTTTATTTCGAAAAACAGGTGTTTTTAAAATCAGTCGATTTTCTGAGAAATAGCAAGGCTATACCCTTACTTTTTGTTAAAACCCGGTGTTCTTAAAATCAGCTGTTTTTCGGGGAAATAGCTTGGGTATACCCCTAAAACTGCTGTTCTTATGATCAGCCGATTTTTAATAAATCCGTAATCTCATAACATTACCATTTGGTCGAAAAACAGGTGTTTTTAAAATCAGCCGATTTTCAGGGAAATAGTAAGGCTGTAACCTTACCTTTTTGTCGAAAAACTGGTGTTCTTAAAATCAGCTGTTTTTCGGGGAAATAGAAAGCCTATAATCATAGCTTTTTGTCCAAAACAGGTGGTGTTGAAATCTGCTGTTTTTCGGGAAAATAACAAGGCTATACGTTTCCGTTTTATCCAAAAATAGGTGTTTTGAAATTCGGCCGATTCTCGGGAAAATTGTAAAATAAATACTAAGATACTAAGGCTATAACCTTACTTTTTCGTTGAAAAACAAGTTTTATGAAATACTTTAAATTTTAGGGAGATAGTAAGGTTATAACCTTATCTTTTAGTCGAAAATCGATTGTCTCTAAAGTCAGCCGATTCTCCGGGAAATACCAAGGAAATAACCTTAGCCTTTTGTCGAAAAACCAGCTTTCTGAAATTCTCCCAATTTTAGGGAAATGGTAAGGTTATA
This sequence comes from Phacellophora camtschatica, assembly GCA_036873815.1. Lineage (NCBI taxonomy): Eukaryota > Metazoa > Cnidaria > Scyphozoa > Semaeostomeae > Ulmaridae > Phacellophora > Phacellophora camtschatica. The sequence goes on along the minus strand of JAYJMH010055627.1, from coordinate 9,326 downwards.
TCCTTACCTTTTGGTTGAAAAACAATTGTTTAAATTTAGCAGATTTTCGGGGAAGTAGCTAGGCTATAACCTTACTTTTATGTTCAAAAACCAATTTTCTGAAACTCCCCAATTTTAGGGAAATAGTAAGGCTATAACCTTAAATGTTTATCGAAATACGAGCGTTTTTAAATTCTGCTGACCTGGACGGAAATAGCAAGGCTATAACCGTACCTGTTTGTCCAAAAAGAAATGTTTTCAAAATCAGCCGATTTTCAGGTAAATAGTAAGCGTATAGCCTCATCTTTTGGTTGAAAATCAATTGTTTTTCAAATCAACCGATTTTCGGGGAAATTGGATGTCTATAAGCTTATCTTTTGCCCAATAACAACTGCTATGAAAATAAGCCAGTTTTAGGGAAATAGTAAGGCTATAGCCTTACCTTTTGGTCTTATAACAAGAGTTTTCAAATCAGACGATTTCAGGAAAATAGTAAAGCTATAGCCTTACCTTTTGTCGAAATACAAATGTTCCGAAATTCTCCCAATTCCTGTCCAAAAACAAGTGTTTTTAAAAGCCTTGCTAATTCCCGAAAAACTGACTGAATTTTAAAACACCTGCTCTTCGAACAAAAGGTAAGGTTATAGCCATTCTATTTTTCCCAAAATTTCTGAATTTAAAAAAACATGTTTTTCGATCAAAAGGGAATGTGATAGCCTTACTAATTCTCCCAAAACAGGCTGAAAAACACATAGTTTCCCCATAGAAGGTAAGGTTATAGTTTGACCATTTCGCCCATAACTGAATGGTTTTAAAAACTCTCTTTTCGCGCAAAAGGTAAGGTTATAGCCTTCCAACTTGCCCTAAAAGTGGCTCAATTTCAAAACATGTTTTCCTCTCTCAAAATATGCTCAAAGGTAAGAGAAAGCAACGCAACCATAAATTGTGGTAGGCAGAAAATATTACAAATATCAATTTTGCTGTTGCGTCTTGTTTATATCTTGTTTATATCTTTTATATTATCGTGTAGTGTATAACAAATTACCAAACTACACCAATCTTTCTGTATGACAATTATAAAACTGATTCAAAAATGTTATGTTAAAATGAAGGGTGGGGGTATTTTCCACAATAACATGGGTTTAGGCCTTGCCCCGAAAAGGTGCGATCACGCACCTAGCACGCTTCTCAAAATCATTCCATACTCCATACTCCACGTTTCATATTCTATATTCCACATTCCAATATTTAATGTTTTAGAGATAGCCATCTTAAATATACAATGTGTTGATTCTTCAAACAATAAATCTTTAACGGAACGAAAGATTATATTACGGTTGAACCGCAGAACTGTATTGTCTTCAGTAAACAATTTCAATAGATTTGGTTTATATTTAAAAAGATGCATGCCCAAGTGACCTAAACACAGAGACGTAGGAAGGGAAGGGGAGGGGTTGGAAATTGCCCGAAATTTGCCGTTAGTGGAAATTATTGACCACAAATATTTGTTAAAACTCCCTATTGCAAGTTACTGCACTGTGAACGTCAAATGTACATGAATCCAAAAACATTAAAATCAATATAAATACAAAAAAAGCAAATGCAAACTATCTCATTTTCAAAAAAAAAAATTAATTCAGTCCTATTTTGAAAGTCCGTATTTCCATTGGTTCTATGTCTACAGTTTTTTGTGCGTCCACTTGTCCCTTGCTGTGAAGCATGGTTAATGACGTTTCCTCAAGAGAAACAACTCTCAAAGGTTCAAATGATTCTGCAAACGTAACCTGAGAAAGAAAAATATCTTTATTCTCTAGTTTTACCCCGGGTAGGGCCATGCGGCCCATTGCCGAATGACACGAAACGTCATATTTCCAGGAGGTAGATACGGATATAGCTTATTCTAAATTTCAGATATTTCAACGCAAGTTGATCTCTTCTTGAATTAAGTTGTTAATGGAAGTCTACCCCCTTGCAAATTCTCTTAAACAGAAAATCAAAACAAACGAATCCACGTTTTGATTTTTTGCTTAAGATAATTCGCTTTGCCTTCGATGGCTAATCGCTTAGAAATTGGTTTGTCAATTTCACTGTTGTTACAAAATCTGCCCTTGTTGCTCAGAGGTGGGTGGTGAACTCAAGGTAATAAATTGCATACAAAATGCATCTGTTATTCTATTCTACCAGTGTACTGAATGCCTTCTAAAAAGAAGCTTAGCATCAGTGTCTAAAATAATATAAAAAAGGAAAATTTAAAGCTGTTTGAGTTTTTCTATTTCCTAAGTTAAAGAGAATCTAAGCATATATAAGCCCTCAGTGAAAATAACCGTGGAAATATTGGAATTGAAATGGATGAAGCTGATACACTTTTATATGCTTAGTTTCCCTTTGAGGCTATAATACAGTAAACATGTCTAGGTATGTCATTAAACAAATCTTTCATGTTTCATATCCTGCACTCTGCTCTTTATTTCAATGATGTCTTCAGGAGTTAAATAAAAATTGTGATTCTGACTAAAATAAATGCAGGTATTTCAGTCTGCAGGTTCTTAACAGATGAAGGTTGTCATGTGCGAGTTTATACTGATGCATAAATCCTGAGAAGCATAAATTAATTAAATGCACTTACCTTTTTACTATCTGACATGCATATATGTTTAAAATTACATTCATATCCTATCCGATGTATTAGCATGGCTGCTTTTGAATCAGGTTCTCTTCCGTCAACTTTCTGTATCGTTCTGAGATTAAGCAACATTTGGTCACAGGGCCACGATGTATGCAGTCCCTGGTAGGTGGCATGATGGTTGGTGCTGCTCAATGTCGACGTTGTTGTTGTCATTGAAAAAACGGGATGTTGCAGACGTTCGAGAAGGGCAATACTGTCTTGGGATGGATAAGCCGTCGGGGCTGGCTTAGAGGTCTACAATAAGAAGTTAAAATATAATTTAAAAAATGAAAGGTATACTGGGGACATGCCAAAAATAGTTCACTGGGGAATTCGCAAAAACTTTTTAACTAACTGGGGAAATGGAAACAATAATTTAGGTCACAGAGTAGACGACGACAAACGACAACAAACTTTTAGCTCACAGGGGAACTGACAAAAACCTTTCAGCTCACAGAGAAACTGACAAAAACTTTTCAGCTCGCAAGGGAACTGATAAAAACCTTTCAGCTTACAGGAGAACTGACAAAAACCTTTCAGCTCACAGGGGAAATGACAAAAACCTTTCAGCTCGCAGGGGAACTGATAAAAACCTTTCAGCTTACAGGAGAACTGACAAAAACCTTTCAGCTCACAGGGGAACTGACAAAAACCTTTCAACACACAGGGGAACTGACAAAAACCTTTCAGCTCACAGGGGAACTGACAAAAACCTTTCAGCTCACAGGAAAACTGACATAAACCTTTCAGCTCACAGGGGAAATGGGCAAAGCCTTGTGAACAAAAATAAACTTGGATAAAAATCCAAAATTTGCATAAATCTTAACAAGTATTTGAATATTTGATACCGGTAAACGATAAAAGTAAACAGTTCATAAATCTGATATCTTTGCAGTCTTCAACTAAACAGTAAAAGCTTAAATGAATTTACTTATCCCAAGAGATATCAAAGCGACAAGGTTCCCCTGAGAAAAATGGAGTACGGTATTGGATAAGATATACCATACGTGACTAGGGCGTGTAAGTAAATACTGAAGTAAGGCTAAAGTCATCACACGTCAATAGTGATTTTGCATGTAGGACGTAATCTCCTTCCCCTCTCTCATTGGCATTGTTCAAAATCACTAGATTGACCTTACTGTACATAAAAGATATATTACAATTGTATCTTAGCATTGTATTGTAGCTTACGTAGCATTGTAATGTATCTTAGCGTGATATTGCATCTTACTCAAAGCGTTGTTAGAAAGTTGTGTTGATAAGTAAATAAAATTATTTTTGTTTGAGTTTACGAGTAAGAAAATAACGTAATAGTTAAACAGCTGAAAGCAAAGCAAAAAATAAAACAATTAACCTGAACTTTAGGCTTGTCAAATTGCTCCAATATCAATAGGAAATTCGACGGTGTAACTTTATTGTCCGTGACACCTTGACCAAGACCTCTGTTGTCGTCTTGAAACATTCTTCTGTCCAAAACGACTTCAATAAAACCTAAAGAAAAAAATATTTTGCTTTATGTGACTTACCAAAAATATGTCATGAGATGTTTAAGGGATCGTGACAAGCACACAGAATTTGTGTCTTTTATATCATTTCATAAAAATTTACAAAGACATAAACAAGTTTACAATCAATACATTATTACCCAGTGGCCTTAAGGCCAATCTACTTTTGTGTACTTGTCTCATGAGGACAAATATTTTACATTTACCGTTTGATATAAAATAAATTTTTGACTGTCCCTAAATTAACCAGCAATGATTAAGTTAATATTAGTTTGAATACTTAGTATATATATATTAAATAATTAGCATATATTATTAGTAACAATTAGTATATGTTATATATAATATTTAGTATATGTTTAGTTGGAATATCTAATAATTCACCAAAGAAGATTACAAACTATTCAATGAAGCTGAACTTCCATTAAAGAATACCTTGCTTTAAACTTGCAACGCCATTAGGCTGAGCTGTATGTAAAGTTAGTCTTCGATTTGAGTCTTGCAAAAATGCAGATGCTGGCAGAGGATAAAAGTTTGCTTGTAGAGGTAATTTGTCAAATTTCTTGCGTCGTTGCATCTGTAAAATAATCATAACATAACCATGAATGCAATTTCGCTCCTCCGCGATATAAACTGTAAGCAAAGAAATCCACGCATATAAAATACAAGCGGAATTGAGGCAAGACTTATTCGTCATGCAAAAGAGTTCTAGTGACGTATGGTCATTCTGTTTTATGCATTTAATCACATTTTCAACAAATAGTTTGAATTTAACAGTCTTTCTTGTAACAAATTAAAAAAATTGAGAGTAAATTCGTGAATGAATGAAAGCCCTTGCCTGAAAACCATTGAGATCAGTGAAGAATTCAAGGTCTTTATTTTGTATCCCACTTTCTATTCGCATTATTAGTTCCTGCAGAAATAAAAATTATTATTAAAACAAAACATTTTCTTGCAGGTATGAAAATATTGAAACAAAGCTGCAACTTATTAGAGATTAAAAGACAGAGTCAGTTCTGCGAAAATTAGTTCAAAATTCAATTTTACTAGGAAATGTATATACAGTAAAATCCCGCATATAAGAGCCTACATTAAACTACTCAAACAGAAAAATTAAACAAATCAATTGTTAATGTACATATATATGAATGTTATTTTTCACTGTTGTTTCTTACGTTTAGTATATATGAAATTGTTATATTATATTTTTAATGTTTCTCGTTAAAATTATATTTTGGCACTAGAATGTTTCAGAATCATCATTACCTATAAATTTTAAGTAAATAATATGGCTCAATGGTGTGCCATGAAATTTGACCACGATATGCCTTAAACTCATTTTATTTGGTGCGTGGCTGAGTGCATTTTATTTGGTGCGTTGGTGAGTGCATTTTATTTGGTGCGTGAAGCTGAGTGCATTCTATTTGGTGCGTGGCTGAGTGCTTTTTATTTGGTGCGTGTGGCTGAGTGCATTTTATTTGGTGCGTGTGGCTGAGTGCATTTTATTTGGTGCGTGGCTGAGTGCATTTTATTTGGTGCGACCCATGCATTCAAATTTGTGACAAACAGATGATGATTTTGAAACATATTCCAGGGGGGAAAAATTATAGTGTATTCGCGTTATGTTAGCGGCCAAAACTAGTTAGGCATCAACTTTTCTTGGGTCGCATAAAATACATGTATTTTAACGTTTTAAGGATGTATTTTATGAATAAATTGATGACGACGATTATTTAATCTGGTAAGGCTTATTATCAGATTTTTAAAATCATGTTTTAGCTTAATATTTCAGGGGGTAGTGAACAAAAAATACTTTAATTTAACTAGGTAAAGATCAATCATTTTGCATTATTGCATCTATTTTACTTCATTTTAAGTAAAATGGATGCAGGTATTTCATCTTTCAAGTTCTTAGAAGTAGAAGGTTCTTTATATACAGAAGTTTTTATTGTAACACCCATCTCAGAATTGGAAGAAATGCAAGCAACCATGAGAGAAAAATAAAATAAAATCTTTGCTTTATGTCACTTTTGGCTCCACAAATGGAACAATTTAAATTTTGGCACATTTCGATTTTCGGTTTAATCGATTTTCCACTATATGAAATTATTATATTGTTGGATTTACTATAAAACTTGCCATCTGAGAAAATAAAGATCGTATAACCCCAAATACCCTGAAAATCATACACTTGTAACTATAGTGCAATCGCAATTCCAATATCACACAACAGACCAATGTTTAAGATAGGGCTAGAAATTTTAACTTGGTGCTTGCGAATTACAAATTTCTAGCAAGATTAGTTTTTAAAAATTTAACATAACAACCACAAAATTTCTTGCAAGATCAGTTTCTGAAAAAAGAATTTCCTGAGACATTTGGTCACGGTCGGGTACATTTTGACGCCATGGTTTAAGATAACGATAACACTACTGAACGGAGTATTTTTTATTCAAAAACAGAAAGTTCCATACCGTATTGAAAGAATCTCGTATATCAACTAAGTTCTTTACATCCAAGGCCTTTGATTCGTCAACTGAAATAAAAAATAAAAAAATTAAAGATACAACACTCTTGTCATTCTAGACTAAAAGGCAATCCCCATATAAGATACCATATTTTTAGCATGTCGTGTTAATTCTTTGAAAGATCCCAAAACGAATTGTCATAAAACTGGTCTCGTATTAAAACTGGTATATATATAATTTTATTAAGCATAAATAAAACTAACCATCCACATGATAAACTCTAACTGAACATGTGGCATAACGATGTTGTGCCAACACTTCCGTAAACTGCAATAATGAAATTACAATTATTAACAAATCAAGTTAAACCAACAAAAACATGTTGCATTTTTTACTTTTAGAGTGTTTAATTGACCCCGGAAATCTTAAAATGGTAGTCTTGGTAGGTTTATGCTCAATTGTAATATATGCGTGGATTAATTATATTATATGCGCGGATTAATTATATTATATACATGCGTGGATTAATTATATTATATATATGCGTGGATTAATTATATTATATATATGCGTGGATTAATTATACTATATGCGTGGATTTCTTAGCTTACAGTTTACGTGTCGGAGGAGTGAAATTAGATTCAAAGCTATGTTATGATTATTTTACAGATGCAACGACGCAAGACATTTGACAAATTACCTCTACAAACAAACTTTTATCCTCTCCCAGTATCTGCATTTGCAGACTTCGCAGAGATTCTCTTTCAAAATTTTTGTATTTAATTGGAAATTATGCCTCCGTCTCTGCAAAGTCTACTATTTTCAGAATTTGGTAGGCTTAGAATTACCATTCAAACACAACCTTATTCAAGATAATGAACTTTTACCTACAATTTCAAAATAGACAGCCACTATTGCAATTTATTGTGAAAATATACTTCCTAGAAATTTCGCGCATGCAAAAAGATGCTTTTTTATGTATATATTAGTAGCTTCTTTTAATGTTTTGATGTATATAAATGAAATAGTTATAAAATGAAAACAATTTTCATACCACGTTTCCTCTTGTGACAACAACAGCTGGAGATGAAACTGTAATTTCCTGAAATTGATAACAATTAATACATTAAAGACATAGGGAAAGTGTGCAAAAGTATAGGGGCCTAGGATAGGTATAGATATAATGTAGGTATAAAGTATAGGTAGCTGAAATAAAATGAATTTCACCCTTTGTTTTCAGAGCCTATAGTAAAACATTTTTTGCAGATTAATTTAAATGCCTTGGTTCAAATTCTGTTCACGGGAATTCTGACATGTCACGAGAAACAAAAGAATTAATCTCCTTAATTTGCACGTTTTGTGTGATATAAAAGAGTTTGGCTGTGAACAGATAAGAACGGAAAACAAGTAAACAACAACAACAACAACGTACATTTGCATCGCCATCAGGCAAAAATAAGTAAGCTCCACTTTTGTCTGCAGAGTTTCTCGTGCCATATGTCATGAATTTCATTTCCATATTGACATATTCATCCTTTGCAGAGGAGAGGGTAACTTTTCGCAGCATACCAACAGATGGGTCAAACATAGCTTTAAAGTGTTCGTTTTTCACAATGATTTGCTCGCTGGCTACTTTCATGACGTTGAACGCGGAGCTAGAATGAGATTCGTTCAAAACACTTATATATTTAATTCAAAATACATCCGTTACGACCCAGGGAAAACAAAAGCGCTTATATAGTAACCTGGGCCGTTTTAAACAAAACAAGTTAATACAGCAATATAATGTTTAATGAATATCTAACACATGAATATCTAACCCGGGTTTATTCCTAATTAACAGGCAAATCCTAATTTACATTAATTTTTCAGGGGGTAGCACATACTAAGCAACCTGATAAAAATAGATTAACGTTGAAACGTCTGAAATCAGTACGAAAATCTGTCTACATGCCTTTTGTACCTCCTGGAAAATTAGGTTTTACATTGCTTACCAATAGGCTATATGGACCTTTCCGGGGTTAAAAGGGTTAACAAGTAAATCCTATCTGCGTGTTCATTTTGCAAGAGGTACACAAGTAAAATCAATTTACTTTAACAGAGAAAGTTATTAAAGAATCTCTAAATGAAATTAAAATTCCCTCTTCATTTCACCCATTTACGTCAACTGAAATATTACGTTTATCAATATTCAATATGACCCTTCCCAGGATAAAATTGTATAGAAGGTAATTCTACAGTATCTATGTTTGAATTTTGCAAGAGGCACCCCATTAAACTAATTTAATTCAACAGATAAACTAATTAAGGAATCACTAAATGAGTGTAAAATTCTCTCATCATCTCACCCATTTAACTCGACTGGAAATTACGCTCATCAATACTCAACATGACCCTTCCCAGGGTAACAGGGTATAGAAGGTAGCTCTACAGCATCTATGTTGTAATTTTATCAATTTAATTCAACAGAGAAACCAATTAAAGAATCTCTAAATAAATGTAAAATTGATGATGCGATAAAATAAAAATAAAAAACAAAACAAAACAAAACTCTATGTCGAGTTATGGCAGGTCACTGTCCAGTTTTCGGCAACAAAAAAAATGCCAGACGAGCTCGTACAACAAGCAAGTCTGACAAATCTCTAGAACGAAGGGCTTAATCTCAGAAGATCGTAGCAACAAGGCTACTCTGCTTTTTACAATACCCCG
>JAYJMH010055616.1:0-12924 GCA_036873815.1 Phacellophora camtschatica | reverse complement strand
AATGCTATATATTTTATAAATTGTTGCAGTGCGCTGATATTTTAAGGTTTTGTTGAAAATTTTGCCAGTTTACTTCATTTCTTTACGATTTTGGCCTACGATTTGTACGCGTTCGCGGCGTGAAAACATCAATGCCTAATTTGCTTATCTTAATGCGCACCTATTTCCTAAAATGTTTCCCGAACTTTCTTCTGGTTAAATCCTTAAAATAAACTTAATTTACAGTCACTCTGCTTTTATTCACACTCCGCTTATAATTACATTTTTTCCTTTACCAAACAGCAAATTATACTTTATATAGTCACATTTAGGCGAATCTTATGGGGAATTCCTATTAAGCATCGGAATTGAGAGTTAGTTAATCTCTTTAGCATGAACGATATAGAGTCCAACGTCGCTACTTTTAACACCAGTTATCTCCAACACTCGAACATTGGTCTTCTTAATCCGAACTATATTTCCGTTCGATTTTATCATAACGGTCGCAGATAAAAATACAACGTAAAAAGAAGTCAATAGCGTTACCAAGTTTATTAGAGACGAAAAGCTGGTCTTATCAGCTGCAAAAAAAAATACAACGTAAAAAGAAATGAAAAGTATAACAAAGTTTATTGGAGAAGAAAAGTTGGTCTTATCAATCGCAGATACAAATACAACGTAAAGAGAACAGGTCTTATCAGTAACAGATAAAAATACCAAGTAAAAAGAAGTTAATAGCGTGCCCAAGTTTATTAGAGAAGAAAAGCTGGTCTCATCAGGTGCAGAAAAAATACAACGCAAAAAGAAGTCAAAGCCATTACAAAGGTCATTAGAGAAGAAAAGCTGGTCTCATCAGTTGCAAATAATAATACAACATAAAGAAAAATGGAAAGTAAAACGAAGTTTATAAGGGAAGAAAAGCTTGTCTTATCAGTCACAGATAAAACTACCACGTAAAAGAAGTAAAAAACATTACTAAATTTATTAGAAAAGAAAAGCAGGTCTTATCAGTCACAGATAAAAATACAACGCAAAAAGAAGTCAATATCATTACTAAATTTATTAGAGAAGAAAAGCAGGTCTTATCAGTGGCAGATAAAATTACAACGTAAAAAAAGTAAAAAGCATTACTAAATTTATTAGAGAAGAAAAGCAGGTCTTATCGGTCGCAGATAAAATTACAACGTAAAAAAAGTAAAAAGCATTACTAAATTTATTAGAGAAGAAAAGCAGGTCTTATCTGTCGCAGATAAAAGTACAACCTAAAACGAAATAAAAAGTACAACGAAGTTTATTAGAGAAGAAAAGCAGGTCTTATCAGTCGCAGAAAAAAATACAACGCAAAAAGAAGTCAATATCATTACCAAGTTCATCAGAGAAGAAAAGCTGGTCTCATCAGTTGCAAATAAAAATACAACGTAAAAAGAAATGAAAAGTATAACGAGGTTGTTAAGAGAAGAAAAGCTGGTCTTATCAGTCACAGATAAAACTACTACGTAAAAAGAAGTCAAAACCATTACAAAGTTCATTAGAGAAGAAAAGCAGGTCTCATCAGTTGCAAATAAAAATACAACGTAAAAAGAAATGAAAAGTATAACGAAGTTGTTAAGAGAAGAAAAGCTGGTCTTATCAGTCACAGATAAAACTACCACGTAAAAAGAAGTAAAAAGCATTACTAAGTTTATTAGAGAAGACAAGCTGGTCTCATCAGTTGCAAATAAAAATACAACGTAAAAATAAATAAAAAATGTAACGAATTTTATCTGGGGAAGTAAAGCTGGTCTCAGCAGTCCCAGATAAAAATACAGTTGATTTTTTAAGTTTGATGTTTGGGGTTGGTGTACGCATGATTTGGCTATTTCGTCAACAATTATTATATTTTCGCAAGACATCAAAAACATGAATCTCTCAACAGAGTGAAGCATTTGGGAATGGAACACTATTTTGAAAAAAGATAATGAGTTTCTTTCTACATAGTGAATATACAGGAAAGTTAATTAGAAAGCACATTTTATGCTCGACCTTATTGTTCACGATATTAATTAATTACAACAGACCCCAACGATTTTTTGGAAGATTCAAAGATTGTAATTAACATCAACATCAAATTCTAATCCATGGTTTCCCAAATGCAACTTTTTGCGCCCGAACATTTCACCTACATTGCTCCCACACTCCTGAACTTAGGAATTAAAACATAGTCAATTGATTCCCATAGTTAGCTACAACGAAAACCTCAAAATAACATGTATGAACAAAATAACACAATAGCTACTTAAACTATTCCAAAGCTATCTAAGTCAGGAAATACTCAGTATAAATCAAATTTATTTTCATGCGATTACCCCATGCAGAAAAACAGAGGCGAATTTTGTAACAATGCTGAAATTGACACCCTAGTTTCAAAGCGATTGTCCGTCGAGAACAAAGCGAACCTCTCTCAACTGAAAAGTGAAAAAATCTCCTCCACAATATTGTTTGTTTTCGTTTTCCAGTTGAAAGAGTTTCACTTGGTTCTCAAGGTATAATCGTTTTGAAACTAGTGTGTCAATTTCACGTTTGTTACAAAATTAGCCTCTGTTATGCAGAGAGTGAATCATTAAGCTATTTACTAACACTAACTTTTAATCGCAATCGCAATAACTTTCAAGAACTACTTTCTCCTTTCATCTGCTTTTAAAATAACTACAATCCTCGCCAGAATAGGTTGAGACGCACATCAAATTTTGACATTTTCATGTCTCAATTTTCAAATGCGTAAGATATCAAGCGTATACTTGAAAAAAACCCCTTCACCCAAAAGGCAATGTTGGAAAAACCTTTCCCAAGGTCATCTCTCACTAAAAATCGCTAAAAATTACTTTCGACATTGAACTTGGGGGGAAGGGGTGCAATTGCATGTCAATTCCATTCAAATTACTACTATCAGAGCCTGTCGTAACAGATTGTATATCAAAAATTCACCAAGACAGCACATCTGGTCAACACCATACATACTATTGTAAAAACAGTAACAAACAATGAAAGCAGTTTAAAATTTGTACATACCTGATCAAACACTTTGGATAGCACGTGTTTATCAAGGATTGGAACATATTTGGTTGTATGGGGGATCATCGTTGGAGCCAAAGCATCAAGGATGGTCAGCTTCTTTGCAGCTAAACAGTTTTTGTTCAACCATCTAAAGAGAAAAATAAGAATGATCCTCACGCCTGAATAATCATTTCATTATTAAAGTGGTTTATTTGATCATTTCATCCTCGAAGTTCACCAAGCACCCACCACTAAGAAACAAGTTTTTGAAAATCAGCCTATCCAGTTTCTTGATATTTTGGCAAGTTTGATACAGTTAGGCTGATTTTTGCTGCCAATAATGTAATGGAAAAGTCTTAACAATACTCTTCTATTATCTGAAATGATTTCCATCTTTTAATTTTAATTCTTTTATATCAATTTTCAATAATAATTTGTATATTTTTTCCAAAAATCGGCCTGTGTTTTCTTCTACGTCAGTTTAATTACGATAGAGAATTTGATTATTTAATTACGAGTTTTTTCAATAAAAAACTTTTCATTTCATTTTATTATATTTCAATGATCTTAATACTAATCTATTCACAAAATAAAGCACCTATAGTTATCGCATTCTCTTCTAACGGGATGAAGAGTGGTAGGTATAGTGTATTTATGGGTGGACCAAATTTATTAAACAGAATGAATTTATCATAAAAGAAATGGATAGCCTTAAAACTAAAATTACTGTGATTAAATTTTACCAATATGTAATGGGTAATGTTTCAACTTGTCGAGGAGAACATATTAAAAAAAACAACAAGAGAGCATATGCCTTGGAGACAACGTTCAGCAACATTAGTCAATAACAATAAGCCATTATTCCCAGAAATATGCCAGCGTGAGGGATTATTCCACAATTCCTCACATTTTTTGGCAATCCCTTCCAGTTCATATATTAGGCTGTTTTAGCAAAAACACGCAAGATTCGAAGCGAACCTGGATTGTCTTCAGCAATCAATTTCAATAGATTTGGCATAAAAAAACCCAAGGGACCCAAACCCGACGTTGGTTTGTAAAAACAACACCATAAAGTGTCACAATTTTAAGAACGTTCTGGATTGAAACCACATCATCGTAAATTATCCAAATTTTCTTCAAAATAAGTATCAATTAAAATCTTGCACTTCGCATGATGCTCTTTGAGAATAACGTAGTCTGCGTGCAGACTTTATTATTCACTGCGAAGGAGATCCAAACGGGATTGCAGGCTAAGAATAACGGTGATGATATGAACATTACTGTTTACTGATGGTGGTTGCTGACTTTTTTATGAAGAGACGAAAATGCTTTTGTCATGACGTTGCGAGTTCAGTTCGCGTCCTATTTATGCCAAAAGGAGCATATTAGGATAATACCACAGAACGCAAAATACTTTGGGTAAAACTCCATGCCGTAATCTTCATTGGAATGTTCTATTCCGAAGCCTCGTAAAGTTATGTATGAATTAACTACTATCATACAGTAAGATAAACCATAAACCTTATAGTAGAGTACTGATCGTGCGATATGTCTTCAGTGTTTTAACCTACAAAGCGATCCAAAATAAACAAAACAATACCTTTTCATGGATGATTCCGGTGATCTAAAAAAAAAGAAACATAATTTAAGTAAGAAATTATCATGAACAAATTAAACTCACACCTCTCGACACGTGTGCTATTGTCATTTTACTTATAATTTCTTCTATAAAGGAGAATAACGCTCCATCTATCGCTATATTAAAGTATGAAAATAATAATATGAGCACTTTGGATAAATACCTGCTTCTCTGTTTTTTCTTTTTCTTAGATTCTAAAAATTAAGAAGATTTCTATTTCAAAAAAATGCAGTAGAGACTTTTGGCAACAAACTTTATTGAAAAAATAAATATGTGCAACAAAAGAGCAAGCCTACAAAAATATATTCGTCCAGCCACTCAGGCATGCGCCAAGTATATGTATGCTGACCAGCATCGTTGGCATTTACATGCTACTCGCATAAAAGACAACAAAAATGACGCGCAAATTTTCAAAATATCAGAAGCTAAATCAACACTGGAAGCCATCAAGAGTAACGTAAATTTAGAAACAATGGTGAAATTGACACGCTAATTTCCAAGCGATTACCAATTCTAGACGAAGCGAATTCTCATTAGCATAAAATCAAAACATGGCTTGGTTTGTTTTTATTTTCTGCTTGAGAGAATTCGCCTTGTCTTCGATGGCTAATCGCTTTAAAATTGGCGTGTCAATTTCACTTTTGCTACAAAATCTGCTTTTGTTCTCAAGAGATGTAAGAAACAGTTCGGGTAAAAGATCACTCTGCAAGGAATCGATCAAAACGTTACCTCAAACTCTTAGCGAGTTTTTGAACTAAATCTAAATCAAAGCTAAATCAACATAGAAATCTCCCAAGGGATATAGGGAAAAGTTCGAGTCAACCAGGAACTCGAATAAAAGCGAGTTCAACTTCAGAAGGTTAAACTGTAAGAAAAAATTGCTCGACTAGAGACAGCTAAATTTGTCATATGACGCGAGATAGAAAAACAGAAAAACAGCTGAAAAACATGTCCTAAACATGTGTTTTTATAGAGCATGTTTCCTTCTTTGGCAAATATTCATTATTTTAAATCATAATACAGTTGAACCATGCTGTCTCGAACTCTCAAGAAAACAAACATATGTTCGAGATCACGAGATTTCGAGATAACCGAAGCTAAATCAAAGCTGGGAGATTCTCAATGGATATTAAAAACAGTTCGAGTACCGGGAGTTCGAGCTAGACGAGTTCAAGATCAACAGTACATCATAAGGATGATCATGATGATCATAATGATTGATTAGGAAAACAAGTCTGAAACATGAATATTATTTACGGTCACAGTGGGAAAGTTATCAAACAGTAAAAAAGTAATCATTTGCTACGATTAAACATCACGGAGTGATAAAACGATCAAAGCTTTATCTTACTTTTTTCAACATTACTGGTGTGATTTGCACGACTCATGTTTAAATATTCACGTGTTTCCTGCATTTGCCAATCTTCTGAAGCTCTCTTCACTGCATTCAGCCTCAGCTGCGTGGTGCGGTTTGTTGCCACCGGCGAAGGAGTTGCGCTGCTTCGATTTTCCATTCCACTGTTTTGTGAAGAACTTTTTCTTGATCTTGGTAATGACGCAGATGAAGTAGACCTTGTGCGAGATGATTCTGGCCTTGTTCGCGCAGATGCAGGCCGAGTACGTAACGTGGATGATGGCGGCACTACAAGATTACTTTGATGACCTCTGTCTTGAGCGGATGACGGTCTCTCCATCGATGAAGCTCCACGGGCTACATGAACCCTAATGTAAAAAAATTGTAATACAGAGCTTAACAATTTGACTGAGTAGCAATTAGTTTTGCTTGTATAACTAAAACAGTACTTTTAACCTACTATCGACTAAAAGCAGTACTCTAGTTGACTACTTTCGACTAAAAACAGTACTTCCAACCTACTAAAACAGTACTGTCGAATCTGTGTTTTTCAATGCTTTCGGATATGTAATTTTCAATACTTTCGAATCTGTGTTTTCAATACGTCTGAATCTGTGTTTTCAATAATTCCGAATCTGTGTTTCGAATCTGTGTTTTCAATGCTTTCGAATCTGTGTTTTTCAATGCTTTCGAATCAGAATTTCTCAATGCTTTAGAATCTGTGTTTTTCAATGCTTTCAAATTGAGATTTTTCAATGCTTTGGAATCTGTGTTTTTTCAATATTTCGAATCGGGATTTTTCAATGCTTTCGAGTCGGGACTTTTCGATGGATTCAAATTAGTGTTTTTCAATGCTTTCGATTGTGTGTTTTTCAATGCTTTCGACTCTTTACATGCTAGTTACCCATACAATCTTTGTGCAGATTCTCCGTCTCTCGAATTTTTTCTAATAAACTTAGGAAACACTTCAGTGCTCAAAGTTTCTTAAAGCTTTTTGCGACTTTCTATTGTGTCTTCATAAAGTAATAGATCGAAGGTTTTGCATGAAATAAATGTTCCTGTCAAAATTATATGTCATTACAATTAGCTTTTCTAGTTATAGTGAAGTAACTTTTCTTTCACAACATTTTAGCAATTAAACATTTTAATAACATTTTGACTGAATAACAAAAGTTTATTAACTCAGTCAAAAAGTTTATTAACTCAGTAATATTGACTGAGTAATGAAACATTTTGACTGACCAGTAAAAGTTTCTTTTCAATAACTCAATACCAGTGTTGTACAAACTACAGCAGGGAACGGCCAAAAAGAAACAGGTTTTTGAAAATCCGTCAGGCGGTTGCTATGCATTTACATGCTCCTGTGGTATCGTTGATTGTAACAATTTGTTTGTTGTGTAAGTTTTTAGATTGGATATAACAAAAAAAAATTCAGCCTGTCTGGTTTCTTATTAATATTTTCGCAAGTTAGATATGGTTGGGCTGATGTATGCTGACAATAATGTGATGGAAAAGTTATAGCAATACTCTTTTATTGTTTGAAATAATTTCCATCATTCAATTAACTCTTTTAATAAATTTTCAAAAAATAATTTGTAAATTTTTGCCCAAAATCACCCTCTGGTTTCTTATGATTGAGTTTCATATTTGCCGGTCCTTCCTTTAGTTTCACAGGAAAAAGTGTGCATATTTGCATCAATTCCCTTGAAATAGTAACTTCGACAAATTCGATTAGTACGTTAGCTCCCGAAATATATATTTTCAATCAACAGGTCAATCCAATCAAAAGTTACCGGTTTTTCGGGTAGAACACAGGCACATCAAATCATTTAATGTTAAAACTTTCGAGTGAATGAAACATGAAGCTTTACCTTGTTTGCCCAATTTTGAGAACACTATTAAAGACTGTTTTAACAATCAACAAGCCATCTGTATCTGCACACGGGCCTGTTTCCGTATCTGTATTGGAATATCTGTATTCTTTCGGTATCTGCAGGGACGTAAAGAAGCAATTCTTGTTGGAGGAGGCACGACTCTCGAAAAGGCATTTTTGCGTACTGTTTAGAAAGGCAAATGCGGCTCAAAATAGCAAACTAGAAAGGACACTTCGTTCCATAAAAAAGACATTCAAGAAAATCATGGGGACACGGTGCTCCCGTGCTCCCGGCTCCTACATTTCTGAGTAATGGGCCTGTTTTCGTATCGTAAGCTGGGTAAAATATTAGCACATAGCTGAATACATGCATTGGTTTGCAAACGGGCTTGAGGAATCGTCGTGTTCATATTTTTAGTGTGTTTTCCATTTTTTGGTTTCTCATCACCCATGCATTTTTGTAGGACACAAAAATGATGCATGGGTGATTAGAAACCAAAAATAGAAAGCATACAAAATAAAAACACACGTGGGTGGCTAGACGCAATAAAAAGGCATAGGTGATGGGAAACTAAAAACCAAAAAAATAACACACATTATAATTCCTAAAGCCCGCGTTTTCCGCTATTTCCGTAATTTTCTTTTAACTAAAAATAGCATAATGATAATAAACAACAAAAGATGCCTCTTAATTGTGTAATTTGATAAAATAGACAATTTCAAAATAGAAAAGTCACCTGGAACATTTTTTCGTTTCAGGCCCATGCCAGTCAAGTTGCATGCACTCGTTTCTTAGATTGTTGATTGTCTGCAGATCAGCTAGGCCTTTTTCAACCTCTTCTCTTAGCAACCGCAAGTCCTCGCTCTGGAATAATAAAACGTAATCATTTAAAAGTAAATTAAAAACATATTTTCACATATTGCAATTCATCAAATTCATCGCATCAAATAAAACATATTGCTTCGTAGTATTAAGATAAAGTTTGCATGTCTCGATAAAGTTTGCATGTACCGGGTAAACAAAAAAAGGTTTAAGCGTTTGGCGAGCTTTAAAATAAAACTTAAGGGAGGATTTAAAAAAATTAAGGCGTTACTTTATCGCTAAAATTAAAACTATAAATTGGTTATTGTTTTGTCTTTTAAATAAGGAATTACGAGGTATAGGAAACTGCACAGTCAACAATTGTTTCCAGTTAATGTAAAAAAAATACTTTTTGTTATTATGTTATTTATGTTTTGACTCAACCAAGTCATGTTTTGATTTTCTGCTCGAGAGAATTCGCTTTGTCTTTGAATTGCTTTGAAATTGGTGTGTCAATTTCACGATAGTTACAAAATCTGCCCTTGCTTGATTGTTTTAGACTTTATTTTAATTTTATTAAATTTGTGACCTTATTTAATTTTTAGGGTTTTCCAATAATCAGTCTGGCAAAGAACAAGAATTGTGACGCATCTTCAAAGAGTCCACAGAGCAGAAATAACACAACTGTTAAACAATACTCGTGCGTAGGGGAAAATAGGAATGGTCAAAGTCGTTTTAAAAAATTGCAAAAAATGCAAATTATTATAAAAGCATAAACCTCCGGTTTTACCTACTGTTTTTCATTCATTTGAAGAAAAAAATTACTTACCTCGAAAGGCCTTGGCCCATTGGAGTCATAACCATCTTCTGAGAAATAGTGAAATCTGGTAAAAAAAGTGTTTATATCAAGATGCAAAAAAACCCGGGATAGACGAAAGCATGCATAAAAGATTCGAAGAAATGTTTGGTAATTCTATTCCCGAATAGCTACGTTTTGCAAAATATTTTATTTTATAGATTTTCAGTTCTATTTATTGTTTATTGTGATCAGTTTCTCGTATATAATATGATATGATAATATAATATGATATAATAATAGGATATATATGATATGATAATAAGATAATATGAGATAAACAGATATCGTCATAATATAAAATAAGTCAACTACAAATAAAAATTAATGGTATTTATTTCTAAGCAATTGCTAATGAAGATAATTAAGAATTAACGTAGACTATGTATTATGTCAACCTAAATTGAGAACTCATTCATAAGCGCTGAAGAAGATAGAGACCTTTTAAAACTTACAGCCTGCCTTTATAAACAGGAAAAGTATCTTTACCTGCCACCTGTATCTCTCGATAGTTGAGAAAGAAACTCGTTTGCTTCTGAATCAGCACAATTGAACGAAATCGTATGGATAGGGACAGTGTTGATTAAGTTCGATTGAGCTAGAACTGTCGCTGGAGGCTAAATAAATAAAAATAAAAACATGGCAATAAATAAAACGAAAATCCAATGTGAAATGTAAAATATTGTTGGCTCACGGTTCGAACTCTAGACGACCACTAAAAATGCTTGTAATGCAGTAATGTTCGTTTGTTAATTTCTATGCCCATCTACATAATTGGTGTTTCACACTGGGATATGTGTTCAAAACTGACCAGGGATAGAAGTAGTACTCGCCCAGATCTGAAACAATAAGAAAAAAATTAGCTAAAAAACTAAAGAAAGAAGAGCCTTCAGATCGCCCTCGGCTGCGACCAACCGACAGACTAATACCATTACAGTGCATTATTTTTAGTTATAATACGGTTGAACCCCGCTATCCCCAACTCTCAAGGGAAACAAAAAATTGTTCAAGATGGCGAGTATTCAAGATAGTCGAAGCTAAACCAAGGCTGGAAGCTCTCAATGGATATACAAAACAATTTAAGTAGCACTACACTAGATTTGAATATAATAATAAAACTAACGTAAAATAAAAAGATTAACAATAAAAATAATCTCAGTCGATAGTTGAGCAATCATTAGACATTTATGAGAAGAACATTAGGCAAATGAGATTCGCCTTGTTTCAATTGTCACTATAGTTTAGTTAAACCAATCCCATCGCTCTATTTTGAATTCTTGTAATTTAATTGGTGCAACAAATCAATTTTTAGTCTATTTCTCGCGATATTTTATAAACGATTTCTATTAGACATATTCTGTTCCAATTGTCTGGTTTTAGTCAGTAGTTAAATTCTAGCAAAACAATAGAATTCGTTTAAACTCCATGATATTTCCCCCTAAACTGCATTTCTCGCAAAAAAATATAAAAATAAACTTAGTAAAGAAAAGCAACAAATAACAAAAATGTGTTTGACAAAAACTTTATCATGTTTTATATACACTCATTAAATATATACGTGCAGAAAGCGCATCTTATAAAAACCTGTTTTAAACTCTATTGTATTACATAGAAACAGTAGCATTATACTATCAACAAAATTTAGCAAGCTACCTGATCTGGTCGACCATCCGTTAAAAGATAAACAGCCTGAACTTGTGAGTCAGCCAACGCTCTTTTAAGTGCTCCCAAAGTATTCGTACTGCCACCCGTTGTTAAGCCTTTCACCCACTGCCAAGCATTCTCCAGATTCTAAAAACAAAATGTGGATAAATGATAATCAACCTCAATCCCAATAATACTTACAAAGAGAAAAAATACCCTTGGTCCAGAATTCAGAAAGGAAACGTACAAAGAAAAAATTAAAAATATCCAGCTAACAAATATAAGATAGAAAAATTAACTCCCTCAAAGGCAAACGTGAAAATTATGCGTCCACAGATTGTAAAGTGAATAGTCTATGCACGCAAAACAACACAGTTGAGTAAAAATTCGTTTGAATTAACCGCCTAAGATACGATTTTATGTTGTTTATAAATAGGCCATACATCCTTTCCTGGAGTAAAAAAGGCTACAAGATTATCGCCACAATTCAGTGAACGTATTTAACTAATTACCAAAATGTTTTATCGACATGTTTGCAGTAAAGGGTTTTTAATTTCATACAAGGAATAAACAGTCAACATACCATTATACTTCGCGTCTCCAAGCAAAGTCGTTGCTTTACAGCATATTTAATAAGACAACAAGTGATTAGCTACCTGTTTAATGCTATACATACATAGATAAGGGAAAATAATAGCTAATATTTTCAATACGGGCGTAAGAAAGACGTGAATCTTCCAGTGACTTTTAGACTTTTGGCGGGCATTGAAGCTTGTTATGATTATGCCTCTTTAAGCTTATTATGATTATGCCTCGACAAGTTGTTATGTTTTCATTATAAAGTTATGAAAAATAATAGATTTTGAATAATGTTAGTTAATAAGTTACGTTAACCCTTTCACGCCCGGATTTATTTCTGCTAAACAGGCAAATCCCATGCAAGTTTTATTTTGCAGGGGGTAGAACATGCAACCCAACTTAATTTATATGATAAACATACATCTGAAATTGATTTAAAGTTCTACTCACATTTACCTCCTGAAAATATGGCGTTTTACCTTATTTGTCAATGGGACGTATGACACTTCCCGGGGTTAAAGAGTATAAAAGATTAATGTCAAATTTTTCTTACGTGAGCATTGCAGTCTACCAGATGGTCTCGCCATGGTTGCACCCGTGAATCGAATTTCATAATATTGAATTTGCGTTTGTGTCGCAATTGCTCCTGCAAAATAAAACAAACCTTATAAACTTTTCCCCGGTTACAAAACACAAACAATGTTTGTTGAAATATATAAACAATGATAAATATCAAGACAAAGGTAAATGTAAATAAAGCAATCTGATTGGTCAAATGTTAACAAACTGGAATTCGTTGATTGGTCGATAAAAATCTGCCTATTTATGACATGTTGCAGATTAAAAAAATATCCTACCTGCATCAGTCGGTGCAGCTTATCCTTTACAAGGAACAGCCGAGATGCAATTGAAGATGATGTATCTATGAGAATAGCAACCTGCAAAGAAATTAGATACTGATCTCAATTTATGTTTCAAAAATATCAACTGAAAATATATATATGGTTGGAAAGACTGTCAACTAAGGGATGGTGTCCATAGGTTGTCTAAATTTTAGACGTAAATTAGACGCACACAAAATTAGACCGTTTCAGATTAGACAAAATAAAATTAGACGCTTAACCATGGTTAAGATAAATTTAGACGAAATTAGACAAAAATTAGA
>JAYJMH010055605.1:0-12924 GCA_036873815.1 Phacellophora camtschatica | reverse complement strand
TCCTGGGGTCGAATAGTTTGCAACATTTTTTAATATTGTAGTTTTTTGCATTCTATGAATAAAGTTGAATTGAATTGGATGAATTGAATTGAATTGAATTGAATTGAAAAGCGCATAACTATATTGAAATATTTTTATTATTTCATTTTACGTGTTTCTTACAACTATTACCGTAATAATTCGATTAAGCTCGGGGGGGGGCTTATTCAAAACTCGACCTTTGATAGGGGGGCTTATTTGATAGGGGGGCTTAATCGAATTATTACGGTATTTGCATTTTAACTCGCATTTGTTGATTTATGTGAAGGCCACAGGGTTACTATGCTATGTATTTACATTCTCCCTGTGGTATCGTTTTTCGTAATCGTTGTTATTGTAATTATTTTATGATAATATAAAAATAAAAAATAAAATAAAATTTACTGTTATTATGCAGTATGATACGAGGATTTGGCCAGAACTTTATAAACGGCAATTGCTAGAAGCTTCACAAAAGCCATCTCAGGAAGGTGATTCCCAAGATATACCTATCATTAGACTGATTAAAAGGCGATATCGCGAGTTTATGTACTTGCATAATCGATTGACCCACAGCCAATTAGCAGAATACATGAAAGGAGTCCTACGACCCAACAGAAGATATGCTATGCCATTTGGCAGGATGGATCCTGATGTTATTGAAGGCAGAAGAAAAATTCTGGAAACATATCTAGTGGTACTTACATTGCTTTTCGTTGTATTGTTCCACAGTCATTTTTATTGATTTCCCCAGCTCTACCTGCATTCCGCATTCCGCATTCCGCAATATCCTGCATTCCGTGTTATTGATTTTGGTCACAGGGAAACACGGAATGAAAGACAGGCGAAGGGAGAGAAATGGAAGAAGACATAAGATCAAACATAAATTAAATTTTACTTTCAAATGTTTTATGAAAATGTTTTTATCGAAAAACCTACTTTTGAGCTATACTTAAAATAACTTTCGGCTAAGATCGTGTTTGTTATGATTTAAAGGAGCTTGAAACATTATTATTAAAATGTTTTTATTTTATTCATATAATTTATGAATAGCAATTTACGTATTTATTTATTTGCAGAGTCTAGTCAGCAGGCCAGAAATTTGTAATTGTCGAGAATTTAAAGAGTTTTTGGGAGCTGAAGGTTATGGAAATGTATCGTATATAAAGCCGAAACCAGTTCAGCCGAAACAGGTACGGATATTTTTACATGAAGTAATATTTTTGTGAGAGTAGGTTCTGACCTGACACGCCTTATAGTGTAATATTATAACATAACAAAGACACCCCAAAACATAAAATTGATTATTTAATAACAATTGCGATAGTAGGGTCTGATCTTACACGCCTTAAAGTGTAGTATCATAACATAACCAAGACATTAAATTGATTATTTGGTAATGCGGGGTGTCCCTGAGAACGCAAAATGTTTGCACAGCTGCTGAGGAGGGGCTCATTTTTTTTATATTTTCGCTTCTATTTGAGTATTAAAGAAAATTCTTAAACTTTGCTTGGAAAAGTCGACTTATGAAATTACAATTTTTGTGTTTTTACAATACCAGAAGTTTCGACAATGACAATCAACGTCAAAATCACCTGACCATGCAAACCATAACAGATGAATTTCTGAATTCGATTTTGCAAATTTTCAGCTGAATTTATGCAAGGTTAATGTATTATATTGATTTTATGAATTTATGTGTTGATGCATGAACATGTCATGTTTTGAATCAACCAAACCATTGCAAAGGAAAGAAAGTAGATTCACCCAAAGATGACAAATTTTCATATGGTTATCGTTGGACACAACTCATCGATTATTCAGTTGATTTTGCTGACTGAAGTATAAAAAATTAAGTTGTTTGATCAAGTGTATTTTATCAAATGCAGTCAGAAATTCATAATTATATTACACCTATTTCAGATGGGGAATAAAATGATGGGAGGTATAAAGAGCACTTTTCCAGGTAAAAGTCTATGTTTTTGTTTAATTTTGCTTGTGGATTAAATGATATTAGTTTCATTTTGATTATCAATATATCTTAATTTCTAATAGAGGCTGGGTTTTAAAATAGATGGATGTTACTCAAACGCCTTTGATCGTTACAGTTTAACATTATTATACCGCCCCGTTATAACATCAACTTCACCCCCCCCCCGCTATTAAGGGGGAACAAACATTTTTTAAGTGGAACCTTCAATAATATAATGCCTTTTTTTTCATTCGCCATCAGTTATTCATTTTCCGGAACATGCTAATGAAATTTCCCTTCAGTACTCAGTCATGAAAAAAATAATTACTTTATTTCCTGAGAAGCTAGTTATAGAAAAAAGTAGAATGGATGTGACAACATGGTTTCATTGAATGTAATCTTTCAGGATCTTAAAGTGTTATGATGTCACCTTGAAAAAGGTTAATGATGTAACTACCTCGATTCCACGCCACCCTGCTTTCCCGCCAAAACTTGCGTGGAACCAATAATGGCGGTAAAATTTATCGAAAATAATTAATAATTATCAACATATATTAGTTATATGAAACATTAGTCGTAGAAAAAAATGTACTGTTGATTAAATAAAAACTTAGGCTATTAAGGAACAAGGAAAGTTTTTGAAGTACTTTTTAACAATTGCAGACAAATTTTATGAACTTTACTTGTTTTGAAGGTTCAAAAGATGTTATTGAAAAAGGCGAAAATCTTCAGTATTTTATCCATGGCTATGATGTACCAAGAATGTTTGGATATGCAGAGCAAGAATCTCTGGTATGTTCACAAATAGCCGTGTAATATTCATTGTAGTTGTAAACAGAACATAGGCAAATTTCGTAACAATGGTGTAATCGACACGCCAAACACAAAGCGATTATTCATTGAAGACAGCTAATTCTCTCAACCCGAAAATCAAAGCATTGGGTTGATCACAGGTTATAACATTTGAAGTAATAAAACTTAAAGTTACTAGAATATTTATTATTTATTGATCACAGGTTGCTTGTTTTGATTTTCTATTTGAGAGAATTCGCTTTGTCTCTGATGGATAATTTGAATGTCGATTTCACTATTGTTGCAAAATTTGCCTCTGCTTGTAAACACACATTTTATCATTTCATTCACAGAATACTACAGTAAGCTTGTCCCACCTTAATTACCATATTGTTTCCTTTTGTTTTTGCAAAAATTCAGGATCTGATTTTCTTATAAAATCTGCAGCGTTAAAATTGACTGTTTTTCGTCGTCCGTTGGAAAATCAAGCTCGAGACTCCGAGAAGAAGAGAAAATTGGCTCAATTCTAGCCACAGCGAGAAGACCAAATCTACGAAGAACATTTGACATTGCGAAAATGTTCCAATCATTGATTGCAGGGTTACCTTCATTAAACCAATCATTGATTAAAGGGTTGCCTCCGTAAAAAGATTGACATGAAATGAAGGTCTACAAATGTGGCTATTGCTTTTGCTAAATCGTCTTTTGGAGTGCATTTTCCAACTTTGTACACGCATTTGAACTCATTATGAATACAAACCTACCTAATGTTTACATTGCATGTGCCATAATCAACAATGGCTTTTAAGAGACATGCACAATTATTCATTTTAGGTACGGCATTCATCACCATGGTTTTCTAGTTTTGTTGATTCACAATATAACAGAGACATCATTCCCGAAGGACAACAAGCAAATGAACAAAAGAAAATGAATGTTATTGGCAAAGTTGAGTTTGTTCAAAGACCATCATTGTTTGGAATTGATTCTCAGAACATGGACACTAGAAAGTCATTTCCGATATCTTTTGAGGCTCTTGGCCCAAGATTATCTGGTGATGGCTCTGATAATCCAGACAATAACAGTAATGCTTTCTTTAATGAAAGTCCCGATCGCAAGTAAGATTTTTATTAATTTCTAAATATTGAAAAATATATAGGTTAGCTAATCTCACACAGTCACTAGAATTCAGAAAATTAAACGTTCATAAATTTGACGCAATTTTAGAGAGATGGTTAACCCATTGTTTTCGGCAATTGATGGTGTAGAGGACACGGAACATTACCTGCTGCTTATCATGTTGATGACGAACTGAGAGGTCGTCATTTTCATAGTGTAAACCCAATATTCGTGCCTCGTTGGTATTTTGATTATAATGAATAATCTTACATTTACAATAGAGAGGTGTAGATGTAGATTCAGATGTAGATTCAGAACGAGTATAAGTACAAGGTTGAAAAATTCTCTCTAAAAGGCCATCTATCAAAAGAAACAACCAACAAGAGTAGATTTTGTAACAATAGTGAAATCTACATGCCAATTTCAAAATGATTAGGAATCGAAGTAAACCTTATATTCGATTTTCGCTTTGTCAAAGGATCTTGGTAGATTAGGACTTCTCGCTGTCGATATAATTAAATAATATTGAATTTCCTCTCCTTCTCGAACTCTTCATCTTGTTTTTTAAAAAGACAACGAAAAAAATTCAATTTCCCGTTGCAGATTTGAAAACACAACGTTCTCATGGCCCATGGGGACAACATTTTTCACAAGTTTATTCTTTAAATTCTAAATTCATTTGTTTTCCATTTCGTACTCGTGCTGGTAGTCGTCCTGGATCTAAGCCTCCGTATTATATGCCAACGTTTGTAACCAGCTTTTTGCTTTTTATTCAAAATCCACTGTGTAGGGTTAGGCCATTTTCTATCACTGCACAACTGATCAAATCTTTGATTTATTTATGCGTTTCCAGAAAATGCTACGCAAACAGTGTACAGTGTAACTTTGTAAGAAATATGGGGATAGATTAACAAGCATGTCTTCTATATACGTACGTGATTATACTCTGTATACCCTCATTTTCTCTGTCATACATTATTATTATTAGCATTTTATAATATTACATGTTATATCGTTATCCAGATTTTCTATTGGTATTCCTGCACTGTTTACGAACGAATTGGCAGCTCGATCAAAAAATGAAACACTTTCAAGACTAGATGCAAGAAAAGCAGCTGAAGATATACCTTGGCAGCTATCTGATGCTGTCATGTCACTTCTTTGTCAAGGATTAAAAGGATATGATTGTTGGTTAACATACGAAAATGTTCAGCAAGCTTTATTGTATAGTCTCGGGGGTTTGTTAGAATGGTAAATATTTTATTTTACTATTTTTTTTCACTTATTATTTATCCTTTAAATTTGTTCGTTATTTAGTGATTTATTTTTTCTGTTTTTATTTATCTTGATTAAAAGATTTAATAAGACATCAAGGCTGGAAAAGTTCCTGATCGAACACTGCGATCGAACAAACGAACACTGCGCTGGTAGGAGGCGTTTTCCTTATTTGGAATGAAGATCTTTAGTAGCCCTAAGCACCGATAATGTGGTAATGGTGCCTATTTAGGGGGTTTGGGGGCAAAGATTGGGGACTTGTTTACATTGGCACACCCTTTAGATGATAGGAAATGCATTTTTCATACTGATGAGGTTTTATTTGGCGGAGGGCTATTTTGTTGGAGCTATTATTTTGCCAATGTCCTAAGCATGAGTTTAGTTTGCCTATTGGTAAATCCTGCCCTGCTGAAGAAGCATTTTACGATAACACCAACATAAGTAGTAATTCTGTTACTTTAGTTTTGTAAAATTAACTTCTGACTTTATTTTGTTAAAATTAGGCAAATTTCAAGAGCAATTGACGAAATCGTTATCGAAGAGCGTTGGATGAAATATTTAGAAGATTTGTATCATGTGATCTGGGTTGATGGGAAATTAAAAGAGCCTCCTCCTGAACCAAATGACGAAGAAAAGCAAAAGATTCAAGAAGAGGCAGTAGAGAAAATGATCGAGTTCTTGCCAGGTAAGCTCTGGTTTTCGCACAAAGAGGGGGACACTAATGTATTTTCTATTTAGTTAGCAACAAATGCGTAATATCAAAAACATTTCGTAGCATTGAGGTAATATTTTTATTGTTAGACTCAATCAAATCCGTAGCTTTTTTATGTTAGATGGACACCCGGTATAAAAACTCATTTTGGCTATGTTTTTTAGCTATATTTTAGCTATGTATACATTTTGTAGATTTTAGCTATATTTTAGTATGTGATGTAATTTAGGCCAGTACAATCTGTTCTTGGCGTTGTCGTGAATTTTGTGACAATTTTGTCCATCTAACAGATGTTGAAATCATACTGTTCTGACATATAAAAACTCAGCTTAGCTCAGATCATGGTTACTGAAAGTTAAAGAATAACGAAAATTCGAAGGTGACGTGCTTTTTCATCAGCAATTATTAGCTTAATTATTAGCTTTTGTCAGCCCTGTATGAAATCTATCGGATGGACGAAATGTAACCTAATTCATACCAACAGATTTTGTTTTTGCTGTTTGGCTGGTCTTGTAATATATGTTAGGTGTAGAATCTGATTGAATGCAACTAACCAAGAAACAATAAGGATAGGAAGGATTCTTTTCTTTAGTATACATTAATTTCTAATTACGTTGGAAATTATCAGAATAAATATTTTCATGGGATTGTCTGCCACAACGTTTGTTTGGAATTTGGACTGGATAAAGTTGAATTGAGTTGAGTGAAGACTTACATCGTTTCGTGAGTTGAAGAGGTTAGCTCCAAATATGACCACGCACCTTAGGTGCTGTGGTATTTTTGTTCATGTGTGTTTTCTATTTTTGGTTTCTCATCCCCCGTGTATTTTTATCGTGTCTGCCACCCATGCCTGAGCAAAAGAGAAAGGTTTCTCTCTTGTTCAGGCATGGGAGGTAAGACATAATAAACAGGCATGGGTGCAACAAGGGCAAATTTTGTAACAGGAGTGAAATTGACACGCTAATTTCAAAGCGATTAGCCATCGAAGACAAAGCGAATTCATTCAAGAAGAAAATCAAAACAAACAAAGTAATGTTTTGTTTTAACCGCATTAAAATCGGCGTGTCACTTTCACTATTGTTATGTAATATGCCCTTGTTCATGGGTATGGAAAACCAAAAGCCAAAAAATAGAAAACACACACCATTATTCCTAAAACCTGTGATATGACCATGATAAATAGGCTTTAGAAGCAAATATTCTTTAGGTTACATGAACAACACATTCATACTTTAGAGCATTTTCGGTAATCCACTCATTTCTTCCATTTGTGATAAGTTAGTTATATATATTGTATGTTGGAAGTGTTTTGTGTAAACGCCATTAGGTTGCTTTGTATCAATATACTTCCATTAGTATCCTCGTTCATTTGTAAATTTTTTTAAACTTTTCTTGATTTTCAGCAATAGTTAGAATTATTATTGGTTCCAGTGAATACAAAGGATGGGCTGAAGGCCTTTTGCATGCTGTACAATATCAGAAAATAAACAGGTTAGAATATTTTTCGTTCAGACTCCTCTAGAATATAGTTAGCTTCACAACAACAAAGTATTATTGCTTATTGTTGCTAGCTATGTTTGAAGAATGGTAACTTAAATTTCTTGTTATTTTGCCAGTTATTCATAACTGAAAGGACATTTTCCGAAAGGACATTTTTATTCTGTTCAGGTGAGG
Organism: Phacellophora camtschatica; assembly: GCA_036873815.1. NCBI lineage: Eukaryota > Metazoa > Cnidaria > Scyphozoa > Semaeostomeae > Ulmaridae > Phacellophora > Phacellophora camtschatica. The sequence goes on along the minus strand of JAYJMH010055605.1, from coordinate 5,362 downwards.
TGAAAATTTCCCTTTTGATTGAAATTTGAAGTCAATTAAAGATATTTCTGATTATGATACAAAAATACAATTTGCTGTTACTTTTTAAGTTATGATTTGTGCTTTACTGCTTATTTATAAATTTTGAAGACACTGGGAAGCTAACATTTTGAAGCTTTTCATGACTAAAGTTTTGCATAAGAGTTGTGAGTATTGCGTTGCCTTTGTTTGAATCTATGTTTACAATGTTTTCGTAGCCAATCCACCTGGAGGTGCATCATAATTGAATATCACGATGTCAACAATCAATCCCGCATACGGAATTTTGATTTCAGGAGCAGATTTACAGCTATATTTTAAAGTTATCCCTGGCGCAAATTGCTCTATTTACAATTGTAAAGTTTCGAGAGCTCATAAGTTCTCTTTTATGACTATGGAAAAATATAACCTTGATCGGATTTGCCAAAATACATGCAGATGTCATAAGGCTTATGAGATTAGATTTCACCTTTTTCATTTCAGACACTTGCTGTATGCGGCCATTGACGTTGTTATGTGTGAATTCATTCCCGAACTTCAAACCGGATTTCCAGAATACAAGCATGCAGCAAAGGAATCAAAACAGTGAGAATGAAATGAACTGAAATATTTATAATATGATTAATCTGATTAAGAATGGACTATTTAAAATTAATTAATGCAAAGTACAATAAAATAGTTTGGGATCGATCCAGTTTCTCTCGTGTAAACGGGGTCTAAGAACCTACATTTTAGCTTAATGGTTCAGGGGGTGGTGATAAAAATGCTCAATTTTAGTTGGTAAATATCTGTCCATAATTTTAACAATGTCTGCAGTACTTTGATAACAGATTTTCCATTTTGAGTAAATAAGATGCAGGTATTTCAGCCTGTAGGTTCTTAAAAGTAGAAGGTTTTTATATACGGGTTTTTACTGCATTCATTCATGTTTTTGTGTTTGCTTGCATGCAGAAAGCTAAACATAACAATTTTGAGAATTGGATAAAAATGCTCAGCAAACGTTTCTCAATTATTGATTCATGAAAGTAAGAACTTATTTTGTTTGTAAATAGTACTTTTTTGTTTCATTCATCAAACACCATTCATATAAGATATTTTGTACTGAATTTTTAAATGGGTAATTTATGTTTTTCGTTACAAAATAAAGGGCTTCAGGATGGCTTTCGATGCTTATTCATCAAACACATTTTTTTTATAAGGAGCTTGGCTAAGGCTCCACTAGTGAAAGTTTCTTAATTTTGGACCATTTTTGACCAATTTTCACTAGTAAAACTTGTAAAACTTTCTTAAAATTTTCTTAATTACTATACAAAAAATTCTGTTTGTTTATGATGCATTTTTTTCAACAAAAACGTTCAAAAACTGGGTATTTTCACTGGTAAAAGTTTCTTAAAAGTTTTTTAATTGTATATAAAAAATCCGTTTTTTAACGATGTATTCTTTTTCTCAACAAAACATTACAAAAAATTGGGTATATATTGCACATACAGGATAAACTTAAATTTTCAAAAGTTTCTTAGCAATTTTTTATTCACTTGTAAAAGTTCCTTAAATTTCAGAGGGTTTCAACACTGAGTTTCTTGTAGAAAATTTCTTCGCGAATGTGATCCAGGTTCGTCCTATTTTGTTTAGAATCATAGAATCAGCTGATTTCATAATTCTAACGTTTCAAACTAAAACGTTTTGTAAATTAGTGTCATGTAGAATTAAATTTTTCTCCACGCAGATAAAAGACACTTTGCCTAAATAATGTATTAATTTAACTGTAATTACTAATGAATATTTTTGTTTGGTAAAGTTTTAGATTTTAATTTTCGCAGAATGACAGTGGAGTTGATATTAGTTTTTTGACCAAATGTTTACTGATTGCATTTCATTTTGTGGATGGCCTATTATAGGGTACCTCAAAACCGCCACACCGCCACACGTCCGATATTTTGCCTTTCTAACGCCCACCGCCGCCTGCAATATTTTTCTATAGCCGCAACATTTTTCTATAACCGCAGCTGACAATGTCTCGCAATAAGATGCATTTTTGTTTCTTTTTATAACACGAAACACGAGGAAGTTAGCCCTCCGTTGCCCCTCGATAGCGAAAGGCCCAATATTGTGTGGGGGTATACTCAAATTAAAATCAAGCTTAAAATCAAAATGCCACAAGATAGAGTTTGTTTAGCGAAATTTTGAAATTTCGAGTTTCTAGAATGGCTGTCATGAGCTGTTTTTGGTTTTATTTTTCACTCTGAATCTTCTGAACATATGACTATGATGCACCTAGAAAAGTGTACACGACCCTTTCAGGATGTTGTTGTTGTAAAAGATTGCGCCACCACATTGAAATCAAAAGAGGGAATAAAGAGCAACAAAGTTCTGTGAAGATCACAAAGCAACGAAAAGCAACCCGCAGCAACACCAGTTGATCACAGTTGTAAATAGTGTAGATAGATATACGGTGAGTATTTCTTATTATTTAAATATGTCTACGTTGCTGCTTTATATTCCAATAAACAAGTTTTGAAAATGCTGAGCATGGCATGTGATGTATTTATGTAAAAAAAGGGTACAAAAAGAGTGAGCTTTTTGCTGTAAAATATAACCGGCCTAGAAACACAGGCATGTATGTCTATGTGTCTGTAGTGCAGACTAAGAAAACAGGTGAAAATCGAGAGAAGGGATAAATAGAGTGCGTAGATTATTCTCACTGCATTGTTGTACGAAATCTGAATGTTGATGGTCCCTAATAAATGCATTGGAGTGGTGGTGTGAATGAACAAAATCATTCATAAAATAAAACATAGTTTATTTATTTTAATATTAGATATTATTTCATGACAAAAAAGCAATTTTTAAGGCAGAATGTTTATTTTAGAGGGCTACAATCATTCTTGTTTTCATTCATTCAGAAAAAAACAAAAATTCTGATTGCATATTTTAATAATGTATGCATGATATGAAATTTTAGACTAACTTTTTAGCCTTATAATGTCTTCTGTGACCACTTTTCAAGAACTTTATATGGCAGATCAATATTCTATGAATTCATTATATTTTGTAAATTTTTCTTTGAAATATTTTTTTCCTTATAGAGTTTGAAAACCGAAATTTGTGTAAATTCATTTAACATGGCTGCAGTAGAAACAGACAAAACAAAATGTCCTTGGGGCAATGTTCAAAAACCACTTTTGTCTCCTTGTTCATTTTCATCATTGATGGATGAGGAATATGCCAAGCAAGTTGACCAAGAGGAACAATTTAACATACCCAAAGAAAGTGTCAAAGTTGAATTGATTACTGATGGTATGTTTTTCAAAATATTAATTTATAAATATTTAGTGAATGCCATGCTGATTTTTATGTTGTATGCACACATAATTCATAATGTTCACAAACAACTGTCATTCTGCATTATAATAACAAAAAATATATAATCATCTACGAAATGTTGTTCATTAAAGATTTGAAGCCAAAATTGAACAAGCAGTCAGATTCCATTGCCACCAAATTGTTCACTTAGTCTTTTTGGCGCCTATCATCTGAACCGCCAAAAATTCTCATCATGTGATCTTTCTATTGTTTATTTTTCTATATATATATATAAACAACGTCTTTTATTTCATTTAGCTTGAAAATGATGTTAAGATGACATTGAAACTTTGCTCATTATTATCGTTAATATTTATAATTAAATGTTAAAAATTAATATTTAAAAATTAATATTTAAAACTAACTTGTTCATTTGCAATTCTTCTTTCTTTTCTCCTCTGATAGATCATACCAAAAAGACAAAGTGCTTCTCCAATAAACATAATTAATGTTTGAAACCACGGATGATCAAAACTATGATAATTATTGCCAACACCAGTTGAGCTGCAAAAAGTAAATGTAAAGTAATAAAAAGAATCATTGCGATGAAAATATAAAAAATTACATTACTTTTCCAAGTAAATTAATCTAAATTTGTAATCTTTTTTTCAGTAATTTGTAATGTTTTATGATTAAAATGCCATATTGGAAAATTAATTTTTGATTTCTCCCTCATGCACATCTTTTATTTCAGATGAAGTTCTAGCCATGCAATTCTTATAAAAAAAAACAATAAAAAACAATGAGCCTATGAATTTAATGATGCAAAAAAAAAAACAAAAAAAAAATGAGCCTGTAAGTTTAATGATACAAATTTAGCTACACAAATAACCTTAATGACAGAGAAATCCCCGCTCAGTAAGCAAATATTCCAATCTGGTTAAAATGTCTTTGGATCATTTGAAAACGTTTCATTTCAAATATTTGAAATTTGATAAAATAAAGAAATTATCATGATTTCAGGTTCAGCAGGGCAAGAGGCAGCTGCCCCTTCTGTCCCTGATTCTGGCCTTCCCTGACCTAAGCAGGTGTAACTTTGCCATCAAAGAATTAATCACACACACAAACACTCCAGCAAACTTATTTAGCATGTCTTGATTTGCCAGGTGTTAATTGCCCAACTTTTGGTCAAGCTACTTTAATTGCCTATGATATAGCTCTGGTCAAGCCCATTTTTTGGCAAATCAAAACTTGACCACGTTTTTCTGAAAATAGTCATCAGATCAGCACCCCATGATATGTTCATTTCATGTTATGACAGGCAGTCTTTGTCTTAACATTGTGTAAGAATCATTCTTTCATCTTTCCTTCTCTTTCTTCTTATATCTAAGATCCAGTTAATGCTGAATTAATAATATATCTGCAATAAATTTTGTTTCATTGAGTCGTAAATAGTGCTCTCCATCATAGCACATTAATCATCTGGCATGTCATCATATCAATCAATCAACAGATCAATTCAAGCACACATTTATTAACACAAGCTCAATCAAATCAAATTAATGATACAAGCTGCATTAAAGCATGTTTATTATTATCATATGTCATCATTTCTTACGAGCAATCATTTTGAGCTTTCTTTGAGAGCGTATTAATAGATCCAGTTAACAGCATTCCAACTGCAAGAAACACCTGATGGCAAGTCAACTTCGCCATATTTTTATTTTTCTCTTGTGAAATTATTTGTTGTTGCTGTTGCTTTTAATTGCTGAAGGGGGTTTTATATCTGAATTGAAGAAAAAAATTGTTTTTTATTTGTCTACCAATTATGTCTGAAATTATTTGCATGAATTTTTGGAAGAATAAATTTTTCTGCAATTTTTAAAAGATTGAAAAATGTTTTTCCCATTATTGTTGAGTAGGCTTCCCACAAGTTGTTGTTGTTGCATCACATGACATGCACAAGGGGAAGGTCTAGATATCATACTCCTCGATAAGGTCATTAAATATTCATAATCCTCGTTTTCATGTTTCTCTTGGC
>JAYJMH010055594.1:0-12927 GCA_036873815.1 Phacellophora camtschatica | reverse complement strand
ATTATTAGTGAATAACTACGAAGACATTTGGAAGACATTCAAGTAATATTTTCGCGACTACAATTTAGCAAATCTTTAGCGTTTTTTTTGGGTCACCCGGTATATAAAATGTTTCCGTTCTTCGGATTACAGAATCTCAGACAAACGTTTGTGGTTGCATTATTTAATAGATATTGAAGATTGCTACAAACAGGGGGAAATTTTCTAAATTATTTACACTATCTAGCGGAATAATTTGGAGCTATTCTTGTTGGTAAACACCTTTGGCATCATTTTCTTTCTAATCGTTTATTTTGAAGCACTACACCCTCGCGCAACTTTAAACCACTTTGGATTGAAGTGTTCTTCGCTGTTGTTGCAAAAACAAAGCAAATTTGCAAGCTTATCTTTTGTTTTGTTTTAATGTCGTACTTTAATTAATTTAAGGTTACATAGAGAACTGTACGACTGGTGAATTGAGTGATGCATTAAAGTATGCTGGAAAAACAAAAGAAGGTTAGTTTCTTGAAGTTTGTGGGCCTAAAAAAAATCTTATTATTTCAAGCCTAAGAAGCAAGAAAGAATTTTGTAAAACAATAGATTCAACTCCGAACATGACCCCCCCCTCATTTATTACCCCTCCCCAAACGAATAGACTTCACACCTATCAAATGCCGCAATTAACAAAACCGCAAAGGGTTGCTCTCTGTGTTTATTTTGATTTGATTGAATGCACTGCACTTATAGGTGTGAAATCTATTATTTTCAATCGTAAATCGTATTGTTCTGTGCAAAATTTTGTTTTACGAAATTTTTTCTTTGTTAGCCCGATAGGCAATTATACGAAATATTATTCATATCTCAACTTGGGTTTGCGCGTAGGCTAACAACTCGCTGTATGTAAGCATAACATGCTGTATGTAAGCACAGTGCTATGAGCATAGCGCTATAAGTCATGGTTTATGAATCTATCAAAAAGACAACTCCGTCCTGCTTTCATAATTTCTTTGAATGCATCTATTCATCAACACTCAACTAGGCAATCTAATCGTGGTGATTTGTTCTTGACTCATAGAAACAGTCTTCAGTATGGCTTGAAGTCTATTCGACATCTTCATTTACAAAACTCCTTGCTTGTAAGCATTGATTTTCTGCTTAATGACTGCAAACTTGAATCATTTCTATTAAATAATATATCATCTTATGAAAGGGGGTGTCTTCTCCTCGTTAATTCATCTACTACTTTGAGAGTTCCTCCTTAAAGAAATTCCACTATATACAAATTAATTTTTTTTGCGATATAATATTATTTTTACATGTAACTTTATTTCAAATTTTGATTTTGCTTCGTTAAAGTATATTTGTATGTAGTATGGAATTTTAAAATTATAAACTGAAACTGAAACTGTTTACAAGTATCGTCCATGATTTACAAATTGCAGGTATATTACAATGGATGAGGGAAGTGAAGCAACAAATTGAGAAGCATGACAGGGTGTCTTTGCAAATTCTTTCGGAAAATATTGCCAATATCATTGAGAAGGAACATGGAACTAACTTAAATAAATACCTCGAATCATTGAGGAAGAAAATGTTGAATACATACAAAAGGAGTGTTGTTAATGATGAGAGTAACCAAAAATTGTCATCCATGTTGGAACAAATGGATTTGGTGAGTGGTTTATCTTATGCTTCTTTTTGATAATTATGCTTACGATTATTATTTGAGAAAAAATGTCGTAGGCCAGGATAAATGCAGTGGGCCCTTTCACGCCCGGATTTATTTCCATTTAACAAGCAAAACCTATCTATAAGTTTTGATTTGCAGGAGGTAGCATATGCAAAATAACTTGGTTTGAAAACCTCTGTCACCTGGCAAACTTGGGTTTGGCGCTTGGCGCAGGGGGACCCCTCAGGGCGACCCCAGTCCTTCCTCTCGATGTGACCACACCTCGTGGTTCCTTTTGCCTTTGCCTGGAATTACATAGAGTTAGCAGCTCTCCTCACACTTTCGCAACAAGTATGACCTTGGTGGGATTCGAACCCACGTCCTTGCGATCGTGTGTCAGGCGCCTTAACCACTAGGCCATCCATGCTTACATCACATCAGACAAATATATAAGATTTGAATTTTTTTAATCAGGATACGAGAGACCTTCTGCTAAACAGCCGTGGTAGACGACTAGTCGATGCAGCGCCATTGATCTTTTCAATGAAAAACAGGTTTAAAACTGTTGCCCATAACTTAGTCAATGGTTGCTTGAAGAAACGGGACAGTGTGACGAAATCAGATGAGTGAAATGTGAAAGTACTACGCAGAGACAAAGCTGCAAAAACACAATGATCTTTACATCTTGGCTACATGGGTTGTAGGACAAGAATGTAGATAGAGGTGTATTCTTCAATATGGCAAAAGATAGCTATTCGAAAGAACTTTTCGGCATCAAAGGTTGTGTTTTCATGCAGCTAAAGTACAATGCATTAATTGCTTAAAAGCATCGATGTTCTTGGTAAATTTAGTTGCAAACACAAACTGCTAAAAACAAAATTTGTTAAATTTTGTAAAGAATGTGTTCTTGTTTGAATTAAAAAAATCCGTTAAATGTGAATGGACCAAGGGAATCGTGTTGTAATGGTACGCATTTTCGTAGGTACTATAAACAGAGGCAAATTGTGTAACAATAGTGAAATTGACACATTTCAAAGCAGTTATCCCAAGAACAAAGTGAAACTCTCTAAACTGGAAAGTGATACAGCTGTGTTAGCTTACGAGTAGATACGTGTAAGCTGAATACGTGCTGAATAATATGAATAACATAATGCCTTTTTGTTTAACAAGACATCGAGAGATACAATTGTGGAATTACGAAAAGGTTTTTTAACTGAAACACTTAAGTTTAGGTGCCAAGAAGATTCGCAGGATTTCTTAAAGTGAAAGATTATGTATTTTGTATGCACACATTTTTTTATAAGAAACTTATAAAGCGTTTCAGCACTGAAAGTTTCTTAAATTTAGTGCTGAAAGTTTTTTTAAGGTTTCTTGAGCAGTAAAAGGCAGAAATACATTTTCATATTTTAACCTCAATAAAACGTCCTGTGGTACTTACATGTAATTTTAATAATCATTTCAGGCCAAAATAAAGTTTGCAAAATTACGAAGAGAAATAAAATTTATAAAGTTTCTTGGTTCTCAGGCTGAATATTGCAAGTTTGTTGACTTTTTAACAGCTCCAATACTCGTTTCTTATGAACTGGTTTTGTGTTTAAAAAAATGTGCAAAACGATAAAACATGAAGCTTCTTTCTTATAATATTTCACGACATTTCAAAACACATGTTTAAAATGTGTGATAAGGATTCTCGTCAAAATATTTTCTTTTGGTTTCATGTAAGAAATGGCCATCATGAAAAATTTCAAAAATATTGTTTTATAACATAAAGAAATTGGAAAAATTAAGATTTGGGGAGTCAGCCTTAATCTTACAAGAAGCAAAAAACTTATGAAGGCAAAGATAAAATTTCTATAATCGTATAGAATCAAACAACCTTTAAAATATACAACAAATCTATCTAAAATCAATCTAAAAAGTCAAATATCAACATTTCTATTGTCGTTTTTATTTTCACTAATAATTTCGAGGATAATAATGCATAGTATATTTATTGTTTATTGTATTATCAGACTGAAGTGATATAAATCCACTGTCTGTCATGTTCTTGTTTTTCATTCTCATTTACATCATTTACCAGTTGCCCGGAATCATCACCACAACTTCGTAAATTATACTGAGTTTTGTCCGGAATTGCGTGTTTATATAAGATTAGATACCAAAATAGTCCTATGAAGTTTAGTGCAGCAACCCAACCGAATGTATTTCTTGGTCCAATTTCAACATATGACGTTGATCCAGCGACTGAACCTGCTACGCGCATTAGATTTCCCACTGCCGATATGGTGCTTACACTGACACCCTGGAGGTAGAATACAAATTTTTGATTAATGTTTTGGCCCAAGTCAAACGTCGCTCTCAGGTCCACCCTCATGGGGGGGGGGAGATGAGGGGGTATAAGGCATGCCTCATTAATGTGTGCGACATTTACTTTACCCATAGAGCTTTAATTGCAGGCACATTTTTCTCACAAATTTGCTCGCAAGCACAAAATATTATTTTAAATTGAAGCCTGGTGTAGGGGGTGTGACACCCTTCTGGAAATATAAAACGGTATTCCCTCAGAAATTTTATCTCGTCCGGCAATTCAATCGGCAAAGCTGAGCTCACTGGAAACGGAACGTGCTCAACAGTGCATGAGAAAAACGACCTTTGACTTGAAGGAAGTGATTTCAAAACCATTGAAACAACATATAGTTACTTGGACAGGTACAGAATTAACAATACTTCTTCAAATTTCAATCCTGGTTTTGGAAAATTTCAACATTTTCAAGTGAACTTCGTATCAGCATTGCACCTCAAATCTGCAAATTTGATTTTTTATGTTAAATGTTTCTGTGATGTGAAGAGAAGAGAAACAGGGGCGCATAAATTTTTTTTTGAGTGCAAGACCTAAATCTGCCCACAAAATGGGCGTGGTATGTGCGCTGCTGAGTCTGACCTTATGCTAAAATTAAAAAGCAGGTCTTGATTTTCTGACAGACTGCAACAATTTAAATGCTGAGGGTGCAGCACCCCCCGCCCCCCTCTCTGCAGCCAATTTTGGCAACGCCCCTGAGAGGAAAATCAATAAGACCAGACTAATTACCTTTTGTTCAGCCCCAATAAACTGAGTGTAAAGTGAAACAATCAGGGCCATAGAAGATACTTCACCAATTCCAAAAAAGAGAGAGCCAGCAATAAACTGTGAAACGGGTAATTTCGGAGTAGTTTTGCACCAGCCATATTTTGCTGGACATCCCAAAATTTCAGTTTCATCATTTGTAGATCTTGTGTAATTTTCGTTATAGCTAATGTTGTCTGAAAGAAGGAAATATGTATTGAATGAATGGATAATAGAAGAAATTAACGCGAACTGGAAAAATATGAATGATAAGGGGAAATTGACATCACCATTATCGCGATGTATATTTTGTATTTGTTTTTGTTGGCCTGTTCTTTTGATTTGATTCTGGAACGCAGCTTTCTTTCCATAGTATATGGTCGTGAATAATAAAACCTACAATAAGACGAACCAAGTAAACCATATTAAACTGAAGAAAAATTTAGAACAGAAATATTATTAATCAATTGAAGAAATCTAGCAGTTGTAATGCATACCAGTTATCATTATGGGCAGGGTGCCCGTCGAGATGTGCAGAGTGAGACCGAACAGAAATGATGAATATATGACAAAGACTAAAAATCTGTCTCTGAACCTAGAAGAGATAGAGAAAGTGAAAAAATAGCAATTGATTAATTGATCTCTAGACAACTTTTATGACTTGCACCACTAATGCTAAAATTCCGGAAGTCGATTTCAGGTCACATGACAGAAACAATATATGTGTCATGTGACATAAAACAAAAGGTTACGTCAATCAAAGAAAACAAAAACAATGGAAAACGCGAAGGTTACCTCAATTAAAAAGAAACAATGACAAACGTGAAGGTGATCTCGATCACAGTAACTTCGCGAGAGTTGAATGACCAAACCAAAAGCGGTAAAAAAAATTCACAATTAGTTCCAAGAGCTCTTGAAAAGACTTCTTAAAAGGTTTTTAAATTAAATGTTTTGGAGCTTTTTTGCCGCTTTAGAATGAAAATAATAAGTGCGGAAAGACCAAAAACAAAACAGTTTAATGGGCCTAAATGCACATTTTATTTGCTCGAAAATCAATCAAATATGATACCTTTTAAGCAGCAATTTTATGACCCACTGCAGTGGTAGGACAAGGCAACTTTGTATACCAAGTATGATACTGTAACTTTGCATTGCTCTGGCCCGTGTAAGGCCATATTGATGTTGTAGAAATGGGACTGCTAGTCTGAAGAAAAATAAATATAGAATGATTGAAAAAGTAGATGGTTTGAGCAAATATAGTGAAATGATACATAAAGTAGATGGTTGGAGCCAGGGACGTCACTTCGTAAAATTATTGAGGAGGGGGTAACGACTTTTTCCCTGCCAAAAATGATTTTTTCAGTTAATCAATTATTGGGGCAGCCGAGAGAATTGATGCCCTGAACCCTGGGGGAAAAGTAGAACTGAGGCCCCTGTACTTCGAGCGGAGCAATAAAAGTTTTGATGACCACGTCTTTTTCTTTGGCTTAAAACAAACACTTCTCCTCATCGAGTGAATCTTCGCTAGAATGTCTATCTTTACGAAAGAAAGGCCGGGACCTAGATAAAAACAAGACTCTGTTCAGGGGGCCCAAAAAAAAACAAGACTCCATGTCTAAATAAAAATAAAAACAAACTGAGGCCTAAATAAAAACAAGACCAACTCTATGCAGGGGCTCCAAATTAAAGCAAGACTCTATGGAGGGACCCAAATAAAATAAGGGGTTTGGCACTTAGGCTACGAAATGTAAATACATCTTTCAATGTATTCTCAGTCTCAGTGTCTCAGGAGGAGTCAAGAATAAAAGAAAAATTGTTTAAGAAGTTTGGAGCTTCAGGCTTAGGCCCTCGGTAGATTGTCTCCTTTTATTCTCTCTGCGTTACTGGAAGTCCACTTTAAACTAAACAAACAACCAAAATTATAAAATTGCAGCGGACGGACGTCCATCAGTTAAGAGCAGCAAGTTTTTTGTCATAGTCTTCCATTAACAAAAACAGTGTCCTGTATCGAATTTCTATCAACCCTAAACAATCAATCAAAATTTATTTGATTGAAGGTCTTCACATTTTTTTTTTGCCAGATTTTTTACACCTCTTTCAGTGCGATAGTTCTATTGTGAAATAAACATGGCACATTCTCGTCTGCTAATTAAAATGCTCTTCCAGTTTGGTTCTTTTTGATCAGTTTGGAGCTGAGAAATGTTTAGTACAGCGGTCAGGCCGTAGTTTCTCAGGCCCCGTTTACATAAGACCGGACGAATATTCGAGCGGATAAGAATTCGTTTACTCAGGCTTCCCTTCTCCACACGACCGGACGAATATTCGAGCGGATAAAAATTCGTTCACTTAAGCTTCCCGTTTACACAAGACCGGACGAATATTCGAGAGGATAAAAATTCGTTCACTTAGGCTTCCCGTTTACATGAGACCGGACTAAGTACGACACCCATCTGAACGCATTTTACCGTACGAATTTTAATTCGCCTAGGCGGACGAATATTAGTGCGGTTAGCCCGGTCTCGGTCTGGTGTAATCAATCTACGCATACCCAAAAAGAGTTGGTGAACGAATCTTTCACCGTGTAAACGAGAATCCAAAGTGAACGAATATTCGTCCGGTCTCGTGTAATCATCCGCTCGAATATTCGTCCGGTTTCGTGTAAACGAGGCCTCAGAAGCCAAAAGTGTATCGAACCAACATAGGATTGAACTCACGTTTCTATGACTGAAATACCAAGGTTTGTGAATCCAAACATGCATACAAGACAAACAAGGAGACAAAGCCTCTTTTTCCATAAACTTTGGTCATCGTCGGTTTTTGTTTCAGCGCAGCTTTTATCAATATTTTTCAAAGCTGAAGTACCTATAGAAGCAGAACTAACATAGGAAGTTAACAAAATATTGCTGTTGCGATAATTTCGTTAAATCTCGATATTGCGATAATTTCGTTAAATCTCAATGCAGCGAAACATGGCAAGCGCATTTCGTCATTTAAGATCAACAATAAAATATCACTCTGTTTCATTACAAAATGCTTGAAACAAAATCATCGATGCTAATTATTTTCGGTATTTTAAAGAACTCAATTAACTGCTTGATCATTTGTTCTCCAGATTAGTCACGTGTGTTAATTTAAAATTTATCCACAAGGTTCCCAAAATTTCCCGAACATTCTGGACAAAAATTGCCAATAAAAACAACCAGTCATTTTGGGAGGAGGGGTAGACATGGGTACCGAACTATGATAAAGGACACGTTGGGACTAAACTACCTTTGTTTCTCGTGCTACTTGGCAGTTTCGCATGAAAATATTTTACACAGCCATGCAAAAGTAACAACAATTAATTGTAAAAACAATCAGTGTCAGGAGCATGTTTAGTTTATGGGGGTGTCGAGGAACCATTGCCTGAATTTCCGAACTTTTAATAATATTCCCAATTGTTTGCTTTAATTTACTGTTTTTATCAATATTTAATGTTTTCCCCCTTGAGCAACTGAACCAGCACAGATTTTTATCCGAGTGGCCAATTATTGGGGGAGAGACACCCCCCGTTGCGACGCCCCTGATGCAATGTGCATAACAAATTACTGACGTACTTACCAACAAATACAATGATGAGTACTGAATTTATAATTGCAAGAAGTATCATTAGGTATGCAGGCATTGTGTACAAATTAAGGTGCATTCGCAATGCAGGTACGTAAAGTCCTTTTTCTCCTATTAGAACCATCAATGCTGTAATCCCTACGAAATAAGACAACGAAATTCAAGCTTTGTCAAGCTTATCAAAGGTAGACATACGAAATTGAATTTGGAGGATTATCGAATATATTTTGTGCAAGTGCAGTTTGGTGTAACAGTGCCATAAGAAGGGTAACATCTCAAGGGGGAGGGGGGCAGTACCGTCTAACTCGGGTAGGGAGCGTTTCCGAGAAAATTTTGAGTTTATTCAAAAGTATAATGGAACGAAAACGCAAACCCAAAAATATAATAGCATGACGCTTGTTATGATGAATTTTGCTGCCTATAAGATCTTTTTATTAAGCTGCCTATAACATTTTAAAGTCATTGTCTTCTGTGAAGTAAACATGGTAGGTGAGACAAGTAGTCTGACTTAAACTGGACTACACTCTTTTCTAAGGAACCTTTTTATAAGAAAGTGATACTGAGATGGTCAAAAAGCCAAGAATCTTTCAGTACTGAGGTTCATAATTTAAGAAACCCAGCATATGTCAGGTCTTCAATTTGTTTTTTCGTAAATACTTCATGAAGTTTCTTGGAACCGCTTTATAAGTCCTGCCGTGCCGAACCAGAAGAAAATTGGTTCAACAAGAAATCGACCCAGATTTGCCTCTGTTTTATAAGGCAAATTTTTTTCGCGCCGCGCCGAACCATACTTGCGCATGCACATACCAGTGAAAATAAGTCAAAGAAAATGGCGGATGGAAGAAGTATGTTGAAAGCACTCCTGATGAAATCTGAAAAAATCAACATCTGAGTTGTCGCTTTCGTGTGTAAACATAATCCTTGGCCAACCAGTTCGAGCGTTTTTCTTTCCTTTCCCGGAAAATGTCCTGGAAACTACCTTCCCTCTCTTTCTCAATAGCGTTATTGCATTATCAGGGTCTTCATTTTCGTATAATGCATTAATTTTTCTTTTTATGAACGAAAAATTAGGTGAAATGATGTATGTTCTTTCGTTATCAGCCATTTTCAACTATTTTAGATATGGCTATACGTATGCGTTACAATGGTTCAGCACAGCACGGCACGACTGTTGGATTTATAAGTCGCTCTGGGTCGACCCAGACCCTTGGCTTATTGTTGGACTCTGCCGCGCCGTGCCGAACCAGATACAAAATTGGTTTTATGAGAGTCGTGCCGTGCCGTACTAACCAAAATTCACTCGGTTCGACACAGCACGGCACGACTTATAAAACGGCTCTTAGGAAAAAGAGTGTATTTACCTGCACCTGTGGCCAACCCTGCCGTGTGAGCTGCAGAAAGATTTGCCATTACACTAGATCGATTCTTCAATGCAGTTAACTCTGATACTCCTGCTCTCATTATTGTCCAATTGCCTTAAAGGATAAAAAAAATATCAAGTGACGGTCAGACAAATATAAGAAAATGGCTATATTTTAACTTTTTCTTATCCGGGAATTTTGCTTCTCTGGGAGCTCAGCCATTAATGCTAAACAGTTGAAGAAGCATGGACTATTTGATAAGATAATAAGGCCATATACCTAACAGGTTCCAGAAGTGTGTAACTAATTAAATAATTAAGTAAAAGTGTAAGTAATTAAATATTCCGACAACTAAAATTTCATCTTGATCACCCCTCCTGAATCTTAATAATTAAAAGTAGGTAATATTTTCGTGACTCTGACGTCTACGTACCCTTGGTTATTCCCAAAAGAATGCGTGCGATAAAAACAGCTACCAATCCATTGTGTCCTCCAATGCCTTGTGCAGATGCCTGGATAGCTCCCGATAGTGTCATCATCAGCATTGAGACAAGAAGGGGTTCTTTGAAGTATCTAAGGGTCATCCATCTTCCAAATACTAAGTCACCAAGTACACTACTCCCATAAAATCCAAAACTCACCCAACCAAAAAAAGTAGGACTTACTGCTCTGTCGATCTAAAATATAAAAATTGAAATTATCTTTATCGTGGTGATATAGACGTGGCATAGTTTTTATCGTGGTGATTTGGACGTGGCATAGTTTTTATCGTGGTGATTTGGACGTGGCATGGTTTTTATCGTGGGGACATAGACGTGACATGGTTTTTATCGTGGTGACATAGACGTGATATGGTCTTTCTCGTGGTGACATGGACGTGACATGGTTTTTATCATGGTGACATAGACGTGACATGGTCTTTATCGTGGTGACATAGACGTGACATGGTTTTTATCATGGTGACATAGACGCGACGTGGTTTTTATCGTGGTGACATAGATGTGCCATGGTCTTTATCGTGGTGGCATAGACGTGACATGGTTTTATCATGGTGACATAGACGTGACATGGTCTTTATCGTGTTGACATAGACGTGACACGGTTTTTATCATTGTGACATTGACGTAACAAGGTCTTTATCGTGGTGACATGGTCTTGTAAATCGTTGCAATTTTATTTTCCTGACAATTTGGTTTCGAAAATCGAAAGATTTTCGTAATTCGAATGAAATACTGACACGATTTTCACTAAATTTTAAATTTTTTTTAAATAGTTGATTGACGTTACTATGGAATTCATATCTGTATGCCCCCACCTTAGTCCCTTGGGTGGTTAATGAATAAAACTTTGATCAAAGGGATTTAAGGTATTGTAAATGAGTAATATGTTGTAATCAAATGTAGCGTATTTTTGCACTGGATTTAGGATTTATCGTGTGCTAAAATGTGGTAATTTCCTATTACTGTATTCAATGAGAACTTTAAAGTCTAAGCCTGGCTTCCACTTCTCTACAAAGCTGTTTGCCTTTTGCCTCGCCAGTTATGTTTGGTTAGAGAAAATTTTTAATCAGTGACACGCCTAGTCGGTTGGCGTTTCCTACAGTGCTATTTTATATCCATCACTCCGAATGCTGTCAATGTTCGTTTCAACTTAAACAGTTACCTTACAAAATTAACGTCGATTAATCATGGTTCACACTGCGCCTGAGCCTTCAATGCCCAGTAACGAACAGAAGTCACAGGATAGACCAGCGAATGGCGGAACATTTTTTGGTCCATTTCTACACATTTGATGAAACGAGCTACATATAAATTAAAAATAGTTTGTTAAAGATGTTCCGCTTGTTTTTGCTCACCCGGTACATATACCCTGCTAGATTTATTTTTACACATTCAATGAAATGAGCTTTTCATGAAAGATAAGTACACATCATTTCATTCACCAATTTCATTCAGGGAAGGCTCCTTTAAGATCAATCGTCAGATGAAAAGGTGAGGTGACCCTCCTTAAATGAAAATTTAAATCACGTTTCAGTGTGATAAGACCTACTTTTTGCATATATGACCATGTTGACGACAAACCAATTGCATTACCTGCAAAAAAATAAGAATTATTGCTACAATTATGCCAGTTACTAATGCGAGTGCCGTGCCAGCGGTTCCAGACATGCGTTTACGCTCCCCCGTAAGAGGAATATACATGGAGCAAGTCTGTAAGAGGTTTGAAGCGGTACCATCCAAGCAAAAAATGTAAGCTTTGGAAAGCAGGTAAGATTTCCAATACTATTTTTAAGATTGATTTAATTTCAGATTAGGCTGAGTTCAATTATATCGTAAGGCAACCCCATAGTGATTCAAAAAATGGGGAAACTTTCGAAAAATCAACGAAATTTGATTTTGCTTCTCATCTTGTTGAAAATTATGCTTTCTTTTCTTTTGTGGAAGTTTTCTTTGGGTCACGTCAAGTCTTGTGTACGGGTGCGCATTTAATGATGACTATAGACAAGATTTGTCTTCGGGCCTCATGTGAAAAAACTCCATTTCACTCGGGTAGAAAATGTCACCACCGACAAAATTTCACCACGGGGTTATCTGAAATGTTTCTTTAATGATGACAATCAGGGACATAGTACAATAGGGCTAGGGGCGGCTTGTTAATGCCAAATAATGACTGACCTTTTGTTTTGGGGTTATTTTTATATTTCAGCCCCCTTGTTATTTTACTGGCATTACATTTCTGATAACGATATATGTCAAGGGGAGACGAGGGATGATGAGAAGTTTCTAAGTGCACTCAAAATCAGTCTTTTATCGATAAAATCCGTCATATTAATGTGTTCGAATTCAAGAACGTGTAGAACGGAATATGCGTTTATTGACGCTTTCTGGCAATAATTTTGTTCCAATGGTTTACGATCTGATTTGATTGAGTATAAGTTCTGTTTTGTGCTCGATTCAGATGAAATTTTGGATGTTATTATCATGCTGTATCTACTCTATTCCTCCTGTATTTAACTGAATTTAGCTGTATTAAAGTGTTAAGAGTTTCTTTTACCAATTTCTGTGCCGTCGGAAGCTGTTCCAGATTGGGGGGGGGGGGGCATATTGTTCTCAGAACAACGGAGAACAAAGGTTTAACTAATTAATTTTTTTATAGGACTATTGATCTTTAGATTATGGGGGGGCTACATAAACGGAGTAATTTGATCA
>JAYJMH010055583.1:0-12928 GCA_036873815.1 Phacellophora camtschatica | reverse complement strand
AGATTGGCCCAGCTTGACACAACACCCGCAAATGAAAGAAATTGTTTGGAAGCAAGTAGTCAACAAGACCGTTGATGTCATTAGATGTATTAATTGATTATGATGTTATTAGTGATGAATGATCCTGTCTAAGTTGAAGATTCCATGGATGAAGATGGTGCATATGTGAGAGCTGTGAGGGTTGCAAATGATGGTGAAGAAATGGCAGGCACACTTGCAGTTCAAGCAAAGGACGAGAAACAGAGAGGATTGAGGCTACCATCCTTTATTGATGCACTTTGTGTCGTCTGTCTGTCACCCGGACTGCAAGTTGGTGGATGCATATCCAACGCTATGCTAAGTGTATTCCATCGCAATAGCTGTTCCTGTTAGCCCCACAACGGCAGAAAGGTCATTTTCAGCATTGAAGATGGTCAAGACTCGGGTAGGGTCGAGCATGATCGAAGAAAAATTAGAAGCGCTGCTTGCAATGACCATCGAAAAGAAAATTAGATGTGGAACATATTATTGACTTGTTTGCTAAACCCCCGAGCGAACTTTCAAGGGCTCGTTTGTAATTTTTTTGTTAAAGTTTGTCATTTTAAATGCATTCTAGATAATAGATTGGTTTATGTTGTTCTCGATAGGTATTTATACAAAACAGTGAAGCATGATCGTGCATGCTGTGATGCATATTATTCCCCATAGATATCAAATGTGAATGAGTTAAAGAGTAAAGTAATACAAACCATCAGATAAAAGAAGAACCCAGGCAATAACATTGATGATATTTTGGGAATCAAACTATCCAGGAAAAACAATGACCTATGCTGTTGCACCTGAGAGGCAATTTAGCAGAATCTGGGGCAGAAAATGTTTTTTAAAAAATACAGTAAAACAATACCCCATAAAAAATATCCAAAGTTAATCCCCAAAAATAATGTGAAAGTTGTAAGATAATTTATATATTTATTATAAAGTTCTCATGAAAAGGTGAAAGGACTGAGAATTTTTCAAATTCAGATTTGAGAATTGCTAAGGCAAATTGCTTGGAAGCTTCAGGCCGCTAAATCCCTTTCCACACAAGATTTCGACAGGATGTTCAAGCAACTAACATTTTACTTCCTTTTTCATTGA
The DNA here is from genome assembly GCA_036873815.1 of Phacellophora camtschatica. Lineage (NCBI taxonomy): Eukaryota > Metazoa > Cnidaria > Scyphozoa > Semaeostomeae > Ulmaridae > Phacellophora > Phacellophora camtschatica. The sequence continues at coordinate 11,812 of JAYJMH010055583.1, read as the reverse complement.
AGAATTTTTTTAAATATTTCACAACTAATCTTTTTTCTCTTTTTCTATTAAACGTGTGTCCTAATTTGAGATTAAATTTTCACAAGTGTCGTCACGCTAGTTGAGCATAGCTAAACGTCACCAGGATTGGGATGGTTTTCGAAAAAATCATCTAAATTAGTTCTTTTGATTAGATTAAAGCTAAATTAGTTCTCTGAGTCTAAAATTCCCAATTGACAAAATATTTCTTTTGCATTAGTTATAGTTTTATATGTTTTAGTTTATTTTCGTAGAAGTTTGTTTGGATTTATTTTTATTGTTTGTTTAGATTTATATTTATTTTGCTCCACAGCTTCAGTTTTTGAATCCATAATTTACACGTGGGGTGGCAAAAGCAAAATAATGATTGTTAAAGAATTGACTTGATGAAAAATCTATTTTTTTCCAAGTATACCAATGCCTTTCGATATTTACATATATCATAACAAATGAAAGAGATATTTTTGATCCATCCTTTGAAACATAAGATTTCCCCAGAGACGTAGGAAGGGGCACGTGCCCCTTCCAAATTTTTGCAAACACGGAAAAATTACTCTCAAAACTGAAAAGTACCCTTTTTTATTCCGATGAAATTGAAAAACATCTTTCCATAGACTCGATTTTAAGTACCCTTATTAGCATAGGGCTCAAATATTGATTGGCAAACGCCGCAAGACGGGGCTCGATTTATTTCGCGAAATGAACCAATCAGAGCTCGAAAAATTATCAACAAACGCGACATCCAGTAGAATTTAGGCCATTTTGACGTTTTTTACATACGCCCGGTTAAAAAAGATTGCCGAAGAGTTGGCGTGGTTTTTGCGGAATATTCAACTGAAATGTGATCTGGAAATGCAGAAGCATAATGCAATTGTGCGCATTTTTACGATCGCAACTTTGGAAAAAGTTACAGAAGTTTCAAATTTGTGATCAAAATATTTATCGACAGACCAAGAAATCTTATTAAAAAATTTATCAAATAGTTTATTATTTTGGCTAATTTATAATAAAAGGTCTGATTTTGTTTTGCTAAACCGTTTTTCTAGCCTAATATAGAGTTAGAAATATTTGAGAGAAACTGCCTTGCAAAAACTGAATGCGAATGAATTGTGGAGAAAAGAGGACTGAAACGAGATGTTTAGTTTTTTAGTTGTTATGTAATCAAACAAGAGAGGAGTTTTTATTAGAGCGTTCGTGAGGAACAACATTAATGGAGGAGTGGAGCACTCACATTTGTTTTTAATGACATATTTCTCGCGTGTGAATGACACGAAAACGAATAATTCGAAGGAACTCTATATACTATAGGGGTCCACATTGTCAAATTTTCCCTCATGAATCAACTCACCATTTTAAGCAGCCACCAATGGAACAATTATTTAGAAAATCCGTTTATCAAATAAAATCCACTTTACCTTACATGACAGACGGTCCATGTGATGATTTGGTTCCGAATTTGTTTTTATAAAAAAGATGATTCAAGGCAATTCTATTTGTGGTGACCGCCCCCTCTAGGTAAAAGAAGAGCCCTTAGAAAAAGACGTCAAAATACTGTCTGTGGTCAATGAATGGAGAAAATATTTTGTTATTTCACGTGCAGCACGAAGAAGGATTACGCAATTTTGTGAAACAAATGTTAATGCTCAGAAATTCAATTTTCAAGTTTCTCAAAATCCGTAAGAAAACTGTGGGGGAAGGGAAATTTTCTTTTTCTTTTTGAAATAATTTCTTTATAAATTTTTGGTAAGTTTCATGTTACTTTTCCTTCCATCTTAGATATATGTACTCTATGTTAAAACCTATTTTCTGTTTTCCTTGCAATTTTTAATATTGATAGTACAGGTAGTTGCTAAAATTTTGCTTATGGATCGTTGATTTTCAAAAACTTCATTACAGATTAAAATGACGAAAACTCCATCCCAGAGTAATACTGCCTTTTCCCAGAGTCTGAAGGCGTAGTTTAACAGAACTTCCCTGGGGATAACTCCCAGGCCCCCGCCAGTAATTTACCGTCCTATTATTTAGGGCTTGCGATGGCGCTCATTTGAGATAGCAGGCAGTATTACTTCATGATTATATCGAGAAGTTAACCTAACGAGGGGGGATAGAAATTCAAATATTTAAGACGATGTGCAGGAGAGATAGCAGATGTAAAATATATGTCTAAATTTTATACGTTTTCACCAATCTTTATCTGAAGAACAGTTTCAAGTTTCTTTTAAGGGAATTTTAAGGGAAAACTGGTCTTATCGATATAAAGCAGCACATTTATTGGGTTAGCTAGCTTGTATTTAGCGTGAGCTATTAGTTAGTTTAAGTTAACTATTTGATGACCTATTTAGGTTTTAATAATGTCATTATTTTCAAAAATGATTTATTTTTTAGAATCAAGGTATTAAACTATCACCAGAGTTTTATTTGAATTTGAATTTGTTATATTTAAAATTATAGGTTGCAATCCCTTGCAATGTTTTATTTAAGCGACTGCTCATATAAAGATCCTCCTTACAAGCAGAAATGAGGAAGCTGTGTTTAAGGCGTGGTCATCAAGTAACTGTGGGTCGTCAAAGTGCCTTCTTTGTAAAGTGCATCAAAGTGCATCAAGTAACTGTGGGTCGTCAAATTTTGTGCCCCCCCCCCCACTATTCAAATGCTTCTTACGTCTGTAGTTCCCACATCCAAGACTTGACCAAGGAGATCTTTGTGGAACGCATTGAGTTGAGTTACAGAGCATGGGGTAGTGCTAATTATCTTCATTAGCAGTGCCACATTCATAAATCGGATTCAAGCAGCCAAACTTGCGTCTAAATCGAATCCATATTTGTGCAAAATATCCACAAACATGAGTCAGATCTATAATATGGAAGTAATTCCTTAGAAACGATCCTTTTTTGATTACTGCCTAAAATTAGTTGCTTCCGCTTTTTATTGGTTCAAAATTATAAAATTAACTATATATATATTTAATTAACAACTTTCCAAATCCCGCTCTTCCCTTTTTCTATTTAATTAACAACTTTCCAAATTCCTTTTGCTTCCCTTTTTCTCGACCCAGCAGTTATTTGGTTCACAATCATCCAGCACAGGTAAGAATTCCGAGCATAAATGGGCCTGACTATTACTCAAAACATGGCATAACTGATCAAAATACTCCAACTGTTGCTTTTGGCGCAAGCATAGGTGAAATATATGGTCTTGGCAGTCTGGTATGTTAACTTTTTAAATTTTTAAATTGTCAAGTCACCATTAAAGCCAATATTTTGTTTTAATATCAAAACATGGACTAGAAATAAATGATGTTTCTTCAAGTTAACATAAACGTCCACAGATTGGGGTGTTTTAATTTACGGGTTTGGGGAGTTAGATGTGGTGACAGATGATTCCATTATATCAGAAACTCTAAATTTGCCCTTGGATTAGTGCCGGTGAGTTTGTGTACGATTTGCAATTTATAGTCTCTCAGATTTTCAGCTGCAGCCCTGAAAAGAGTTAGTTTTTCTTCGATTAGTGCCGGGTATCAAAATTTAAATAAATCTTCAAACTGTTGTTTGTATGTCTTTGGCAGCTTCCACAATCAAACTTTACACAAAACCATACTCCCCTTAATTATGTTAACCTCTGGTGATAATTAATATACTTACATGAATATTTCCTTTTCATAAACAAAAGCATGAGTCCAGTTATGATAAAGAGTGTCACCAGTAGAGCTTTACTTCTCATTAAAAAAGTACATCTCTTTGCCCTTCTTTCAATGCGCAAACATGAAGGATCTTTTGATCTTCTCGTCAACTCATTCTGAGAGACCACACGCAGCCATCTTTCAATTTTCTATAATCATCAAGAACAGCCCAAATTTATAAAAGCAAGGCGTGTATAGAATGAAAGAACGATAAATTAAATAAACGAGAAACAATCCAAGAACGGAGAAATAAATAAAGAACAACATAATGGAAAATGGTAGGAGAGGGTGGGGGGGTGGGGGAGGGTAACAAGAAAAACTCCAAATTGAATATCCACATAATATTTATGTATAAATACAAATAAATGTTGAAGAAATGAAACAAAAGTCATAAATTTAAGAAAATCAATCTATTTGTAAGAACGAAAAAATTATTATTCACAAGAACAAAAAATAAATTAACAAGAAAAAACAACTGAACTACAAACAGAACAAACAAGCTACTTGCCATAAAAAAATTAATATTTGCAAGAACGAACAAATATATCAAACCAACAAATTAAACCATCCTAGGGTGTTTAGAAATATTTTTTTAAAGAATGAAAAGGATTACTAAACGAAAAGTGGTATGAAAAAATGGTACCAATACGAATAAATATTTGCAAGAACGAAAAATCAAAATAATGAATACATGAACACCAATTTCAACAATTGCCATGGGGAAGCAAAATAAAGCCCAAATTTGAAAAGTACGACAAAAAAAAGGAGCAAATAAACAACAAAGCGCAAATATGTTCTCTTTCTTTTCTTGGAAGTATCTAAAAGCAAGGCATGTATAGAAGGAAACAACAACAAATTAAATAAACGACAGACAATGCAAGAGCAGACAAATAAATAAACAACTAGCTGATCATACAATGCTCAAGGGGAGGGGGAGGGGAAGGCAACAAGAAATACCGCAAATTGAATATCCACACAATATTTACAAGGATAAAAACAGAGAATCCTTGAAGAAATGAAACAAAATTTATAACTTTGAGAACATCAATCATGCAAGAACGAAAAAATTATTATTTGTAAGAACAAAAAATTCATAAACGAGAAACAAATGAAAGAATGGTCATTGGGTGCCAAGAAATTCGCTAATTTACACATAAAAATAACGAACAACTAAACGAGGGCAATGGTAACAATAAAACGCAAATATTTACTCTTCCTTTTCTTGGGAGCATTTCAAAACAAGGAATTATTAAAATGTCTGGGGGGTCATGGGAAACACATTTTCACACAAAAACTGATAGTGCAGGAACGACGAAGTAAATAGACCAGAATCAAATGAAAGAATGGTCCGGGGGTAACAACAACACCGAAATTGCCACAAAAATAATTTTAGTACAATTGCCACATGTCATTAATGTCAATTACTTTCACTCTATGAGCTTGCAATATTTCCTTATAGTTATACGCTATAACTGCATAGAAATAATGTATCCAAGAAAGAATAAATTAATCAACGAGAAAAAATTAAACAAATTTTATAAATATGTCCAGAAATAATTTAAACAAACGTCTGGGGCTACAACAAAAATGCAAATTCCGACAGAAAATAAACATATGCATGAGCCAAAAAATTAACAAACGAGCATAAGGCTTTCAAAATTTTCTTTCATTTCAACACAAATCAAAAACAGTGCAGGAAATATCATTTGCCACTAAATTTCGCAAGAACGAGAAAATGAATAAACTATAAATAAATGAAACATATATTATGTGGTGTTGTATTACATATAACCAAATTTTACAAAAATATTCATTACATTATGCATACACGAAATTTGACAAGCATTTCCGCTTGCGTTTTTTTGAATTATGATCACTTTCAAATTTTTTTATTAGAACGAAAAAATAACTAGGGCGGGGTAACAACAAAACCAAAATATTATAGTTTGTTTTGACGCAGCAAAACAGCTAGACTGAAACTTTTCCATGGAATACAAGCAAAGAAACTTACCATTTTGGCAACAGATGTGTCTGTGAAAGGAATTCCTTCTTCGAAAACGTCTTGTCGCTCAAACACGAAGGGATGGTCTGATGCAGATGCAGAGCATTGTTTTACAGGAATTAATTGAGTAATCAATTTTGTTAGTTTTTTGTCTACAATCAAAAGGATTTAAGATCAGTGTGGTTTAACAATTGGTAGACCCACATGAATCAGAACAAAGAAAACAATAATGAAACCAATAAAAATGACTGAGAAAAACTCCAATATGGGAGGTGGTATACATTTTTGACTGCAGAAACAGTTAATATGTTGCGTGCAGTTTACCTACGAACTGCTTATATCATAAATAAAGGTAAAGTTAATGAAATTTTCAAAGAAAATATGATTCAATCGAATTTATACGCGAAAAATGGCTTTGCACACACATATTGGACAATTAGTTGCTTGCAGTAGATTCTGAATTTCTGATTTAGCCGTCAGCTATTTGTTTTATTTTGTAATCCGATTGCGACAAACCAAATACACGAGCTTTAATTTGTCATCCGATTTGAATATTCAAGAATCGAAGACATTGTCATTTAGGGCGCGATTAGAGTAAGGCGAAATCAATTGCCAAATGATCAAAAGCTGCCAAATCAACAGCAACTCAACCAGAACATGACTGCACAGAATGACGCGTAGGCCACATTTCATGCTCCTTCGAAGCCTTGTTTACATACTGAGTGACCCCAAGAATCTATGCCCATTTGCAATGCTGTGGCCTAAATTGAGCATAAAACGACGTCCGAATGGCAAACTTAGAGTTTGAGATATTATCCACTCATCTGCGACCTAGTTTACTGAAAAATTTCTGAAAAATGAAATTAAAATTGCCCTAACTTATAAATTTGAAAAAATATTTATTCTAAGCACATGTTTTGATATTGAAAGAAACAACCTGCTTGCTTTAATGGCGCTTTTGGAGTTTAAAACTTAAAAAGATTCACTGATCAAACTCCCAAGTTGATTATTTTTCAGCTTTTGCCATGTAAACGTGAGGCAGACGACTGGATGATATACACTTGCCAAACACTACATTTGAGATTGGTAGTCTCGCGGATTTCAGGAACCCTGCAAACGGATATTCTTGGGTCACCCGGTACATACTAAATGTGCCGAGGGTAGATGATAGTAACTTTTCCACACAATAAATAAATATCGAAATTGGGGCCGACGTTGAAAAACAATTTAACCAAATTGACAATAATATTTTTTTTTTAATTTTCTGTGTTAAAGTGCATACATAAAGTATACCAAAAATTGACTGTGCTTAGAGTATCGGTGTAGTACAGTAACCATTGGTTTGGAAGAGGAGAGGGTGAAGGAAATAGAGCTTTTTAAACGTCTTGTTAAAAATAAAACGCTCTCCATGGAGATGCCACGGGAGAATTCAGAACGGTTTCAGCGGTTTCAAAATCTAGTTAGAAAAACCAAAATGGCGTGATCGCTAAAAAATTTCAAGGGCCCTCTTCTTTTCAATATAAAACCGGTCGCCATATTCTTCTAGATCCGCCCCTGGATGCTGAGATGCATTATTCAGATGATTTTCATATTTAATATCATTAAGTGGTAAAAGGCCATTGTTAAAGAAGTATTGTTGTTGGAAGCTGCTACACATTAGGGCATATTGCCCTCAGAACAATAAACAAAGGATTTATTGAAATTAATAATGAATAGCCTTTATTTTCTCAATTCTTGGGCGAGCACGGGCAATATGAAACTTATTTTCATTCTAGGCAAATGTAGTAACATAGTATTGCATGCACGTATTTTCTATGAGAAGCATCTTCATAAGAAACTCCAAAATTTCTGGGATATTTAAATAAATTAGATTGTTCAGTTGTTTCTGATAACATTTAAGAATGATTAGGCATAGGCTGCGGTGAATTTGAAGCCATATTTTGGTCGTAAAATTTGCTCAAATTTGGGCTGTTTTTAAGCACTTTTTAAAGCAAAATATACTCACCAGTTGCCCCTTGTCTTTTTAGAAATCGAGAAATGCTAGTTTAAAGAGCTGGCTTAAAAATATGGTTTCATATTCTCCGCAACCTATAGCTAGGCCATACGTGAGTTTCGTTTTCGTATCTTTTTTATTATATGGTTCACAAATGCAGAATTCGTGAAATGCTGGTTTAAAGAGGTAAAGCGACAAGGGGCAGCTGGTTTAAAAACGAAGAACAAGAGGTTAACTAACAACAGCCCCAATTTGAGCAAATTCTACTGCAAAATATGGCTTCAAATTCACCGCAACCTAAGTAGCTACTAGGGCTCGAGCTTGGTTTCTTGTTAAAGAAACATATACTGCATTCACCAATGTTGTGCTGTAATTAATTTTTTATGTTGTTGCCAATTCGTCATCCTAGCTTTAGGGTCAAGGGTCACCCTCTTTAATTATATGGCTTAAGGGTCACCCTCTTTAATAATATGAAATATGAAATACAAAACGTACATTACTTATTTATTTGATGGTAAAAATGCCAAATTGGGAACAACACAGCAAGCGAGGGAGGCATATTGAAGATTTGGCGGATCGCGGTTGAGGCTAGAAAAATTGTTCAGCCGCCGGCGGCTTTGGTTCAATTTGTGGCGGATTTCGGTTCAGTGGTTTTGCTGCGTCATTTTTTTCTTGCGGATAACGGCAAAGAACTCTCGTTGCGGAGGAAAGTGTTGTTGCCAAACGACAATAGCTATCAGCATTGAAAGCTACTCAAGTCGGAGGCAACGCCTGGGATAATTTTTCGCCAGCACATTTAAGCAGAATTTTCTGGCGGATTTTGGCTGATGTACACCCTATAATAGGCCGCTGGCAAGGGGTGATTCATTTAAAAAAAATTCGTCACTTTGTACAAAAATCCTATTATTTTCTGGAAAAAATCTCTTGAAATCACTAGAAGCCCATTGTTCTAAAAAATCTTGTACGTTTCTCGAATTGCCCCTTGCTAGCAAAGTGATTACAAAATGAAATTCAATTGTCGAACGATGTATGCAATACTCTGTTGTTATATAGGCCTAAGAAACTAATAACCTAACTGGTCATTAAATGTGCATATACAGACAATTTTAGCAGTAAGATGTGCACAAGACAGGACTAATCTCCTGCTTACTTTAGAGGAAAAAGTTGCAATCAAAACTCGATGAAATCATGGTGTTATCGGCTATGACACAGCTACCTACTGCTAACGTACAAGAGACTAAAAAGCAAGCGTTGAAAAGCTTGTCTGCAAAAGTTTCTCACTCACATCTCTCCAGCACCAACCTGTGTTTAGACCTTTAAGATTCATAGTTCAAAAATTTCTACTTTAATTGACTAAAGAAACGTTTCATCGCAAAGATCAATAAAGGGACTTAGTCAATTTCTAAAACATGGTCTCAATCAAATAGGTGTGTCTGCTCTTTCCGCGAAAGTTCTAGTGCAGTTAACCTATATATGTTAGCCAATATTAGTATTTTATGCTATTGCTTCCACTAACACTAAATAAATGTATTATTATCATTATTCAAGGATACTAAGTTTCCAGCTAAACCAACTTAAAAATTTCATTTTTAGAGCAAAATATGTTTTCTTTGATTGTTTTCGGTGCTGAGACTAGATATGCCACAGGTAAAGGCAAAGAACAGCTAGACTGAAACTTTTCCAAGGAATACAGGCAAAGAAACTTACCATTTTGGCAACAGATGTGTCTGTGAAAGGTATTCCTTCTTCGAAAACGTCTTGTCGCTCAAACACGAAGGGATGGTCTGATCCAGAGCTTTGTTTTACAGGAATCAAAAGAGCTAATTGAGTAATCAATTTTGTTAGTTTTTTGTCTTTAATCAAAAGGATTTAAGATCAGTGTGCTTTAACAATTGGTAGACCCACATGAATCAGAAAAAAGAAAACAAGCTCCTGCCATGCTGTTCGTTTCTCCGTGACAAAAGCTAAAGGATTCTTACTCAAGCATATTTGAACAATAATGAAACCAATAAAAATGACTGAGAAAAACTCCAGTATGGGAGGTGGTATACATTTTTGACTGCAGAAACAGTTCATATGTTGCGTGCAGTTTACCTGCGAACTGCTTATATCATAAATAAAGGTAAAGTTAATGAAATTTTCAAAGAAAATTGGATTCAATCGAATTTATACGCGAAAAATGGCTTTGCACACACATATTGGACAATTAATTGCTTGCAGTATATTCTGAATTTAGCCGTGAGCTATTTGTTTTATTTTGTAATCCGATTGCGGCAAACCAAATACACGAGCTTTAATTTGTCATCCGATTTGGATATTCAAGAATCGAAGACATTGTCATTTAGGGCGCGATTAGAGTAAGACGAAATCAATTGCCAAATGATCAAAAGCTGCCAAAATCAACAGCAGCTCAACCAGAACATGACTGCAGAGTGACGCGTAGGCCACATTTCATGCTCCTTCGCAGCATTGTTTACATACTGAGTGACCCCAAAAATCTATGCCGATTTGCAAGGCTGTGGCTTGAAACCTGCATTACCAAAAGTATCAAATTGTGCATAAAACGACATCAGAAAGGCGAACTTGGAGTTTGAGATATTATCCACTCATCTGCGACCTAGTTTACTGGTCTGAAAAATGAAATTAAAATTGCCCTAACTTGTAAATTTGAAAAAACTTTTATTTTAAGCACATGTTTTGATATTGAAAGAAGCAACCTGCTTGCTTTAATGGTGCTTTTGGAGTTTAAAACTTGAAAAGATTCACTGATCAAACTCCCAAGTTGAGTACTTTTCAGCTTTGGCCATGTAAACGTGACGCAGATGACTGGATGATATCCCAGATACTACGTTTGAGATTGGTAGTCTCGAGGATTTCAGGAACCCTGCAAACGGATATTCTTGGGTCACCCGGAACATACTAAATGTGCCGAGGGTAGATGATAGTAACTTTTCCACACATTAAATAAATATCGAAATTGGGGCCGACGTTGAAAAACAATTTAACCAAATTGACAATAATAATTTTTTTTTAAATTTTCTGTGTGAAAGTAATTGAGAATATCAGCCCTGTGAAAAAAATATTACTGCAGCTTTTTTCTCACCACTACTGATACGAAATGTCATTTAACAAATATAGACCTTAGCATTACAGGTTGAAAAATCTCCGTCCGTTTACTATTAATAGTTTTCTTCAGTATCTGTTTTGAAATCACAATTTTAGAGCGTTCAGGTGTGAATAGGGCATGCAGCTGAAATTAATAAATTAGGCCATTTTAAACCCGAATGAGATTAGGCCAACCTTTCACACAGGGGTTTTCGATATCAGTTCAGATGGAGATAACATAGACATTCCCGATAGGATAGAACGATAAGCAAACAGGTTTTCTAAGACAACATAAACATAATGTGGCCAAGACTTAAAGCCTTTCTCCAGAGATTTTTCTGTAAAGCTTAGGCCTTGTGCATTAAAATCTCTTCTCGTTATGTTTTAACTGAAAATTTATTTTTTTTGTGTATCCTTTGTGAGCGTTCAGTGTTAATTTAATTTGGATATTCCTTGCACCTTCGTTAACTAGAACCGTTTTACATCTCCCTTAAGATCTTTCAGTGTTGATTTACCTTCGAAGATGACTCTAATACATTCGTTACTCAAATTGTTCTGTATATATATATATATCCCTTAAGAACCTTTAGTGTGGATTTAGTTTCGAATTACTCCAAGCCTTTCGTTGACTCAAACTGTATTTATATCCCTTGAGAGCTTTCGGTATTGATTTATCTTTCGATAACTTCTTCTGAGTTATCAATCAAAGATAAATACTGGAAGCTGTCAAGGGATATAAAGAAAGTTTGAGTCAATGAAAGGCTTGGAGTTACCCGAAACTAACTCTTTCGTTAACTCAAACTGTTTTGTATATCCGTGGAGAGCTTTCATTTGATTTAGCTTCGCTATTCAGACTGTTTTGTATATCCCTTGAGAGCTTTTAGTTGATTTAGCTGCTGATAACTCTTACATATTCGCTATTCAAACTGTCTTCCTTGTATATCCCTTGAGAGCTTTCGGTATTGATTTATCTTTCGATAACTTCTTCTGAGTTATCAATCAAAGATAAATACTG